>CM035788.1:39345171-39400171 GCA_020466265.1 Siphamia tubifer
GTTAAAACATTGGATTGGATGTAGTTTAACAAAGTCAGATGAAACTCAAAGCATTTTTTTTTTACATTTTAGCTTCTTCAAAATAGGAACATTTTGCTTTTTGTATTGTTTTACACATTCTTGGCATTCTATTGATGAGCTTCATGAGGTAGTCACCTGAAATGTTTTACATAAGTCCTGAATGACTTCCTAGAGATGCTGAGCACTTGTTGGCCATCTGTGGTCCATATTATACCATTTAAATGAACAGAAGAGTCCAAACTTTTGAACAGTAGCGTAGGTATAAACAATTAACTTAGTGTGATAGAGGCTTCTGTGGTTTACAGAGGTCTTAAAATGTACTTCCATGTGGTGCTTTGTGAATGTTCAATTTATTACTTCTATGTCGTAGGCTGTTACAGCTATGCACATATATCGGGTCCAAATATCCAAGCATTATTATTAACAACTTCTTAATCACAACTTAAGACTGCTGAACACATACTTGTCAGCAGCTCATATAAAGGTTAAACTGAGCAAAGTTGTCAGCAATCATCTTATACACACTGTTGTAATATGAGAGAGCAAAAATACACACCACTTTACAGTCAGATTCTTAAAGTACATTAAAACCTAATCTCTCTGAGGTTTCACAGTGAACCAGAGAGCATGACCATTAGTTGCAGAAGAGATGGGAGAGCAGGGGAGTAGGAGTGCACAAGAGCGGAGTGCATGCCCTACAGGCTCCTCTTTAGTAGATGGTCCATTGTGGTTGACTCTACAGATCAATAGATCTAGTCAATAGATCATTAAGCAATCCCTATACTCCCGAAATAACACAGGGATCAGGATGGAGATAAGAGCTTGAATCAATGCTGGATGGGGTGGTGGATAGAAGCTGGAGCAGGAAGTAGTTTGGGTCTGCCACGTGCGTCATTGTACAATGAATAAAAGGTTGGTTGGGTACAAAATTGTTAAAAAAATAAAAATAAAAAATAAATCTAGTCCTATACTTACTGTAATTTAAGTTTCATTGGTTATAGAGAACTGAGAATTTTGTCATTTCAGTATCTAAAAAGTTGTTCTTGGTGATCACTAACCTTCTGCTTCATTCACAGTGTTGTGCATTTTGTGGCAGTGTCAACAGATAATACTGGAAGCGATATGAGGATTAACAATTCTACTGTGAACACTAACTTTTTTTTCCAGGAGCACACATGCCCCTAAGTTAAAACATTTTGGAGCACACAAAAAAAAATAGGGGCACAAGTCGGTTTTAGTTTTAAATGTTTATTTATTTACAGTGCAGTACTTGCGCACAGATACCAACATTCTTGAATGACTGCTGTATGACTGCTGTCATTTGTATTAATTTAGAGCAGACCATAACATAACTTTGTATTATTGGATGCTTTGTCCTTTGATACATTTTAGAACGTTGTATTGGCTGCCTTGTTATTAGATACATTTTAGAATGATTAACCCTTTAACTCTTGAGACTGAGACACAGTAAAAAATAAAATAACATCAAATAAGCAACACAATGAACAAAAAACCGTCAAAGTGATCAGTAAAATGAACAAAAATGAATAATAAACCAACAAAATAATATGTAACATGAACAAAGTAAGACACTAACAGAACACAATTGAAGAAAGAATAAAATTTAAAAAAAAAACAGAAAAATAAACAAAATAAGCAACATCAACAGAAACTAATATATATTCACAAAATAAGAAATAATGTGGAAAAAGGGCAAAAAACAAAAACCCACAAAACCCAAAATGAAGTAAAAAAAACAAACAAAAAGGAATAAATAATAACTAGTGTTGTAATTTGGTTCCAGTAGTTTTAGTTTGGGCTTTTTCTTTTTCTTAATCACTTGCTTTTCGACACCTGTACATCAGTTCCATGAACAAAATTCTCAGTAAAATAACAGTTAAACACCACTTGAATTTGTCTGAATTTTTAAACTAAACCATCCACTCAGAACGTGTCAGCGTGGACGCATCAGGAGTTAAAGGGTTAATCCTTTCAATGTTAAGTGCCGTGCTCGTCTCAACTATGCGGAGCTGTTCACGCAGTTTTAATTCATTTCTAGTAGACTTTCATTAGCTCCTCAGGTCTGTGTGTGTGCCTTATTGTGTGCTGCAAGAAACACTCGCACATGTGCGACTGTTTTGTTTTCCTCGTTCGCATGCTGAAATATTTGCTCGCAAATGCGAGTGAAATGGGAGCACTGTAGAGCCCTGACTGTGAAGTAAAGGATTTCTTGCATTTTCTCTGTTAGCATTACCAACAGAAGAATTCACATGACAATCAGTACGCTGAAGCAGACATCTGTGATGTGATGTCTCAAAACTTCAGTTTAAGTTAATCTAGTCATCTTCCACAACAGATAAACAGTCAATGAGAGATTTTAAATCAACTGACTGAATTCTATTGAGACTTAACACGCTCAGGTAGGAGCTGAATGCTTATAAACTCCTCGCTTACATTTAAATCAAAATCAGTTTTAGGCTACAAATTAATATATGAAAATTCATTCTTGCTTGTATCCCTTAAAATATCGTCACACTTTATGGTCATTCCATAAAAATGTAGGGATACAATCACTAAACTATCTACATGTAGAGAAACAAGGATAGAATGTGAGAACATTCTTATAATAAGTTGTGTGAACCAACCATTTATAGACTTAAGCCATCTGTGGGTATTGGTGGCTAGGACTGGGCTAGGCTCTGCCAGGTTAGGTTTTGACCACCTTTGTGACTCTGTAGGTGGAGTACTTGGCAGAAGCAGCTTTGTGAAACTGGGCAGTCAGGGAATTTGTCAGTATGAAATGGATGAGATTTTAGACCAGCGAATTGGAAGACACAGCTGGATACAAATCACATAATCCTTTTCTACCAGGTTTAGTGATGCGTTTATTGCCTTTTTAAAATTCACTGCTACAGATCATTCTGTCTGGTTAACTCATTAACATCCGTAGTTATCTGGCATTTGATTTAAGACTATGCATTATTCCTCTTGCCTTGAGGCTAAACAAAGCTTTGTGGCTCCGAATTAAAAAAAAAATACTGCTTCAATCTGAAAAGGTTGTAATTTCACAGAACAAAATGTGTTGACTAATACCATGTTAAACCCCTAAATTGTATGCTGTGGCATCAGTATGCACACTACCTTTATAATGGCAAATATCATTTTAAACCCATAATTAAGACAAAGATCCATCTATAATTAGAGATAGACTTTATAAAGGTCAACACCTGGTGTTTATTAAATCCACTCATAAAAAGGGCTAAAAATTTTATTCAGGATCACAGAGGCATCACAATCCTTTAGAATTGATTCTGTTCTTCATAATATGTATGTGGGTGTTCTAGTAGAGGGCAGATGTCTCATGTGTCTTTGATCACAGTTTGTTATTGTCATCCATAAGCAGGACCAATATTAAAATAAACAGAACAGGGGGTTAATAAAGCCTGAGGGGGAGCACTTCCTGCCTCCTGTGGTTGCATGCTCTTCCTGTCTGGATGTCAGGGCCAGGTCTGCCTGCTGCAGACCTGAGAAACTCTGAGGATGGGTGGGAAAAGGAGGTGGAGAAGAGAATAAGAGGCGGAAAGCCATACCCAGACTCTCCACCCTAAAGAGGAACAGCATGCCAGCCCCGGTGGACATCTGTTTTCACAGGTGTGCTCACCCGATGTGATTAAGATTGGTGCTGCACACCCCCAAAGCAATCGTGCGCTAGTATGCCAACACTGTGGGTGCTGGGGCATGGGTGTGAGACATGTGGAACTGTTGTGTTGTTTTGGGGCAGATGGAACTGATGATGTGAGCTTGAGTGAAAGAGAAAATAGAAATCAGAGGAACATGGAAAACGTGGAGGAAAAGAAGAAAAAGTTTGTGATCTGCTCATTGATTATTCTGCATATAGGACATGACTCCTAGTACATTTACAAATTAAAAATCTTATCAGACACTCCAGGAAGATGTGGACAGGAATCCATTACCCCCCCCCCCCCCAAAAAAAAAAAAAGCCTATAGGACATAGGTGGGCAGTGGTTTTGGCAGACACAATCTCACTGGTACCCACAGCTACAATGGTGCATCTGCTTCCATGGCAACCAGAGGAGGATTGCTTTCCCTTACACCAGCAGGCCACTTCATGCTTTAATGTAAAGCGACAACTTGCCGGAATTAATTTGTGTTGTCCAAAAAAAAAAAAAAAGGCCCCCAAAACAGATTTAATTTAGAAAAATAGAAAAAAAGCTGCTTCTTTTTTTTTTTTTTTTTTTAATAGTGGCTCCCCCATCCACCGTCACTGCTCCACCTTTACTGCTGCCACCCCATAATTCTCTGGTGGTTTTTGAGAACTTTCAGCCATTTCAAGTGATCTCACTCCTGAAGTAGTACGAACAAGTGACAAGAAAATCTTTAACGAACGTGAAAGCAATTCTATTTCACAGGAGTGAGGAACTGAGGAGGAGGGGTGGGAGAGCCAGTCACTAGCTTCTAAAGAGAAATGAAAACCCGTGGATAAAAGCTGCTCACCCCAAGATATCTTCAAAAAATAAAAAATAAAATATAAAAAAAAAATAAATACGAAACAGACTTAACACCAAATCATTCTGCTGTACTACTCAGAAGCTTACCGAGCTCTAACAACTACCAAGGAGAGTGATATGTTGTATGTAGCTTATTCGCATTTGTGAATATCACTTTGCTTGTGCACAAAACTCTTTAAATTGCTGTCTGTGACTAACAGGGAAGCCTATTTTTTATGAAGTGGAAATAATCTAATAACCAAAGTATGAAGAAAACCTTTCCACTTTCAAATGTGGAAATCAGAGCTAATTTTAACATTTCTAAACCTGATGTCAGCGTAGTCTTACCAGGGAAATATTCAAGCAGTGTTGGAGAAAAAAACACAGGAATGACAGAAGTCCACATATAGATAGCAGAATTCAGAGTTCATAGCACTTGCTTTGATGTCAAGTACCTAGGAACAAACATATTCCATTAGCTTTTCAGGGATTCTTTGCAAACTCTGATAAAAGAGCCAGTCCTCACTCTTGATTTATCCATCTGATTGTGTGCACCCCTCCCTCACTTCCATCCCTCCTGTGATTGAAGCAGTGGTAGCCATCCTTCCAACAGCTCTGCCTGGTTCCAATCTGCTCTCGCTTCTCATCTCCTGGCGTGTATAACCCTGTGAGGGGTACGACTTCTTTCAAAAACCTAGATGTGAGAAATGTATATATTTGTAAGTGCTAATACTAAGCGGCACAGAATGTTGGGCCAGCACCAGACAGATGGTTCTGTGAGAGGCAGAAGATCAGAGGGATGCTCCCTCCCACCCTCTGTCCCCGTTCCTCTATTTCTCTCAGAGAAGCCACTATCACAGATTTCCATGGCACTGAGGAGCTTCAGTGTACAAAAGGAGCCCTAATTCCCCTGATGGTGGAATCAGCTCACTTTAACAAGGGTATCAAAGTAGCTCATCAATGAGAAGATATGTAAAAATCTGACTCCCATAACCATGGGTGATATACTATGGTGAGTTTTCTGGGTTTAGAAGGATGAATAGAGACACAGAAAGAAGCAGACAAATAAATCAAAACAACAGAACAACAACAGAAATCAGAGAAGCCCCCCTTAGTTTTATAGCATGATGGCTAATGACAAATTCTTGTATGCAACTGGTTTAAAGGCACAATTAGCCTTGCCCAGTGTGTCCTTCATGAAGCACTGCCAGTGCAGATTAATTGATACAATCAAAGGCCAAGTGAGTTTAATTTATGAACTCAGAATTCTCTGGGGCAAAATATATTATGTGTGAACACAAGAAAAGACCAACTCACTACATAGGCCTTATGTGTGTCTAGGAAAGATAGTTTCATTTTCACAAGAAGGGGGATTTGCTGTCTTTATTTGGCATACATCTGTTTTACACTTTGCTCACTGTGACACCTCATAGGAGGCCAGGGTCAAATAAAGTGCAGGGGAGCTCAACAGCACTCACACACATGGAGAGGGAGAGTAGACTCAGCATCTAAAGCACAGACAGACGCTCATGTTTACCCACATGGATTTATTGTTGGAACACACGTGGATATAAAGCCACACAGATAATTTCAACTTCTTCATGGACACACACAATTCTCACCCTCTCCTTTGGCTTGATGGGGGAGGTAGATTGTGTGGGCTATATCAGCCATTCTCTCAACAGTCTACATTAAAAGGCTCAGACATGTGTACAATAATCATGTTGGCCCAGCACTGTCTGCGTTTCACTGTTTCCATCTAAAACTCCCAAATGAAATGTGCTACAATTCACCCACACTGCAAAGAACTCAATTGAGGGTGAAGGTGTCATGGCAGGGCTGCGTCCACACAAAAATATGTTACTTGGACTGGTGGAAAGAAAGGGAGGTTGAGAAAGAAGCTGCCGATCGATTAGGATTCTCATTGTTCAGATATAAAGCTCTCTTTGTCGGCCACTGCACTTTTGACCTTTATGAGGCTACTGAAGAAGGCAAACACCACCAGGGCTGGGAGGGAATGGTGTGTCTGTTTTGCGTTTAACATACTGCTCACAGATTGCAGAGCTGGCATGGTGCAACGGACACAGACTGTCTACCGACCTGGGCACTTGCTGCCCTACCCGACCTTGGTACCACAGCGCCTCTGTTCCAACGAGGGCTCCATAAGTCACGGTCCTCACTGAGAAAATAAATACCTCACCTAAGACGAGACCGAAAAACAAAAATGGGCTTGTGACACACAGTTCATTAACAAATAAACAGCAGGAGGTGGGGAAAATAAACAAAATGGGAATAAACGAGGAAATGACAATGGACGGAAGATATGGGGAGAGGTTGGCAGCAGTCCATGAAAAAGACAGCTGGCAGCGACATCCTTCACAAACCTGGCGATGCAAGCAGCATGATGGAAGCAACCTCCAGAGACATGGAAAGACAGAAGACGAAGGAGAGAGATGCTGGGGTTTGGAGGAGGGGGTTGTTGTGGTAGATAACGTGGTTTTCGTCTCCAGACTACAGTGCTAATTAACACAGTTCCACATACAAGCCCCCTGCTTGCCTTGCAGCCTGGCTCTTGTCTTTAGACCTGACACAACTAACACAGAACTAGAGAAAAATTTGTAAATGTGAGCGTGTAAAAAGATGGGAAAGGGGATTAAGGGGTTTGAAATTGGATGAAAGGTGAGGCGAGGTTTGGTGGCCTTGTGTGAAGGTGAGACAGTTCCCCAGTCAGTGTGCAGCCGCTTCCACTGGTGTAGAGAGCAGGAGGAGAAGACGAATGAGTTTGGGCGCTGGGATACTGATCAACAGCCGAGCTTGCTCACCAGCCATCTCGCTCCTGACACTCACCTCATCCAGAGGGAGCAAGTGAGGGAGCGAAAGAGAGACACAGAAAGTGAGAGGGCCAATGAGCCGGCACTGGTCCAGTCACAACACCACAGACACAAATCCTGGTTCTGTACCATTAGCTCCAGACTGTCATAAATCAGATGAAGCCAGCCAGCAGGACAGAGGGAGAAGGCCAAAGAGGGAAGTCAAAAAGCCCCAGTAACACAGCACTGAGCAGACAGAGAGGGGGGAAACAAAGAGCAACCTTTGAACAGAGGAGGCATTTATAACAACAGACAGGATCCACACACTGTAAAAGATCAGGGCTGACCAGGACAAGGAAAATCAATTGTGGTTTTTTTTTTTAGTCCTAACCAAAAATTGTAACATTGATTACTGAAGCTGTAGTAGTGCTTTGAATTAGGAGTTATGAAATGCCAAATGAGGACACTGTGTACTGTACATCTGGTATAATTACCCCACCACACGAAAGGGGAGAGGTCTGTTGTTTTCAGGTAGGTTTTTTTTTTTTTTTTTTTTGTCTGTCAGTTTGTCAGCAATTGTATGCAAAAAAACTACTGGACCAATTTACTTTTTTTTTTTTTTTTTAAATGAAAGGTGGTCCAGAATAGATCCCATTAAATTTTAGTGAATGTAAGGCAAAGGTCACAGTCACCAAAAATGTGTTTTCACAATGATAAGTGATAGAGGAAATCAGGTAAAATGAGTGTAAGGGGGCAGGGTTTCTTATGCTTGCACCACTTGTTTAATAATTTAATAACAAATGAGACAACACTGTGATCTTAAATGAACATTTCCTTAGCACCATTACGTCTGTATTGTGTGGATGTGCTTAAGTAAATCTATTCAGCATTCTGTGTGTAGTTTTTTATGAATAAATATGTTTTTAAAAATGTTACAACTAAATACATTTTAACTGGTAGAATAAAAGTTAACGATGAAGTATAAAATGCAAAATAATTGCACTTAACAGCATTTTTCAGCTAATGGCAGAATCTCTCCATGAGAATGACCCAATGATCCAATTCATCTGTCTTCCACTGCCCCAGTCACCAACATATTTTCTTACATTTTCTTTATTATTACTCATTTCTACATATCCTTTCTACATGATGAGCAATAACATGAAATCAGGAAGCAATTAAGCTGAGATTGAAAGTGAATCAGGTATTTTGTTTTGAACAATTCCACACTTTAGTGTTGGACAGCAACATGCCAAGTCATCCTCTGCTTTTACATCTTGTAAAACTCCACATTAATATGGACATGACCCAGATTGCCCTGCCTGGTATTGCTAGACCAGATATTTATGCAATCATCATGGTTTTTGTCACTGTAAACTGTAATGCTCAATCGGAACATGAGTGTTAGTATTTCCATTTGGAAATGTCATTACTGGGGCAAAAGCTTCATTAGCATTACTGCTTGTAATAACCTCAACAAGGGATTTCCTAACCCAGATTTAAACCACACCCAACACAGGCATGCTGATTTGGCATGCACCCTCCTGGCAAATAACAGCACATCTGCCTGCCTGTTCTGAAAGTTGTACATACATTTTGTATGAAGCACTGGAGTAAATGCAATTGTTATTTGTGTGCATTAGTGGGAATGTAGTGTACATAGACTGTGTGTGCACAAAGATTTGATTTTATGCATGACCATGTGAGAGAGTGAGGCAACAGATTGGTAAAAACTGGCAGCAAAGCAACTCTTGGTTCTGCAGCAAGTTTTGGCGAGCGCGTGCCAATCGTACCTCACACAGCAGTGTGCCACGGGGGGCTGAACACTTCTACACAGCGATCCAATTAATTTCATCTCCGCATGCCACACATTTCGACATGCTAGGAGTGTAAAGGAGAAGTGGAAGTCTGAAGGGGCGGAGGTGATCAGTGAGGCAGGAGGGAATAACAGAAAGAGGAAGTGGAATGATGGGCTAGGGTTGGGGAATCTTAGAATTCCCTGTATCTAGCATCGAGTGTCTGTGCATGAAGGGAAAAAAAATGCAATTACACGTGCCCCCTCAGCCTTTTCAGACAAGTGTGGTGTGTAAAGTGAGGGGGTAGTGGTGGGGTTTGTGCCCTGTGGTGGCCAACGCTCCCATACTCTATGCTAATAGTTGCTTGTTCTGCATTCTAACAGGCATTTGGTGGCACGGCTCTGAGTGTGGAGCAGTGGAGGGTGAGTGTAAAGCATCAGAAATGTTAGGAGGGGGTGGGTCTGTTCCCTTGTGTCTATGGAGATAGTAAGAGTAATGAAAAACTCTGCTGGGACTTCAAAGCGAATAGGTGGTCATTTCCCATTGTGATGGCAGATATGGAACTACATGTTCAGGCCCCACACACACACACACACACAGTCACACATTCCTTCCAGCAAAACCCTGAACCAATGAACACCACTTCCTTTATTGGTACACCGAAGCCAAAAAAGGACAAACAAGTCTTTGAATGTGGAAGAGATTTGAAAAGCCTTTGTGTAGCTGGCACAGCCATTAAAGTGTTTTAGTCACAGCCTTGGGTTCAACACTTACGTAAGTATCACTGTAAAGCCAGAAATCAACTGCTGCAGTTAAACAGTTTTTAACAACTGTGGCTATTTTAGTTTTTCCAATGCTTAAACGGTAGATATTCGTCTCACAGCAGACCATAATAAACACAGGTGTAATTTTGAACATTAATAATCATGTTCCTAATGGTGTTCCAGAGCCAGGATGAGTCTGGCATCCTACATGAAGGCTAAATGCAACAACTTACAATTGAACTGACGTTTTTCTTAAAAGTATTAGATACAACTTTGTTGTAACAAGTCAAATGTAAAAAAAAAAAAAAAAAAAAAAAAGGTTGGCTAGACATTTTTTTTTATTTTTATCTAATCAAGGCACATAGGTTAATTCTTAAAATGAGCACATCTCTGAAAAGAGCCAACATTTAATTAAAGCAAATTTTCTGGCTTTAATGGAAATTTAACATAAAAAATTGAAACTTTTCAAGCATAATTCATCATCTCCCTGAGAGACTAAACATTCAAATTGGGATATTGCATATTTATTATTTTTCACCATTTCTCTTTTTTCCTTTGTAAAAACAAAAACTATAATTGAAATGTCAAAGAACAAACAATGCTGAAAAACAACTCAAACAAGATGTATGTTGTCACATATCTCAAGAATGCTGAAAAAGTAGACAATTGGTGCTCATCTGACTGTACACACTCCTATGCACTTACAAATAGTAATATTTATTACTACTCATCTGTACAAATTAAAGATCATTCACACAATGTACTATTTTACCATTAACTATCAAACACAACCAAATCAAAGTCTAAATAACAGTTCTAACTATAATATTCAAGATTGGTTCAATTCTTACAGGTTCCTATGAACCTACAAGAAGTGCAATCTGAGATATAATCTAATTTAGGGGGCGTGAAGGGAGGCTGCAAACATAAACAAGGCTACAGTGGCCATCTCTGCTAGAGCCCATTTCCTTATCTTATCATCTAGTTGTGTTATGAAAGCCGTCCTGCCCCGTGGGCTTTTTGTGATTGTGTCCAAGTACAAATATGCACTGGCGACACACTTGTACATGTCTGAGTTTCTTAATGTGCAACATTACATCGTGTGCACACATTGTGAGATTGAGCGAACAAAAACACACATCTGGTTCTATTCAGGATGCCTGAAATTCTTTGCCTGCTTGGTTCAGATTACTTCCTGAGCCCCCATGCTGGCTGTGCAGGAGAGCAGATAAACTATGCCGCTCCACACAATACCTTGCCTATTCAACACACAACTGGAAGGGTGGAGGGTTCACAAGGTGAAGCCAAGTTTATAGACAAGATCTCTGAACAGACACACAGGAGACTCCTAAATAGCCATGTATGTTAATTTATTAGCTTTTAACCATTGCAGAGCTCTTCTTACAGTATTCAGAATCAGAGTATCATGATGGAAGGGCGCATTAAAGGTTCTGCCAGAGTAGTACTTAATATGATCCTGCCATTGGTATTCACTTGGGAGTTGAGGGTCAGCTCAGTAGAGATCCAGACCAGAGAGATATATGGTCTGGAGCCTGAAAAGTCTGAGAGCACTGATTAAGACTGTGCAGCAGTAAAAGCACACTGAGATGAGATGAAACAAGACTTTTTGTACATCAAGTCTCAGTCCTGCATCAGTAATACTGATTTTTTAAAATTTTTTATCTAGGTGTAACTTATGTATGACCTGAACATTGCCTTTCCTGTACATGTTAAAATGCACCCCTTTCCTCTGTACCACCCTATTCTCTTATCTTCCAGGTTCAGCAGAGTGATGTCTTCAGCCAAAATCACCTCGTCTACTACGGTTCCCCAGGAGATTGAGTACCAGTGATATAGACGATTCAATCAGCGAGAAGTGAAAGAGCAGATCACAGACAATACGCCACGGCCCCATTACCCCCAGTCCTCGGTTACCGCTAGCAACGCTTAGTTCGGGCCCCCACCTAATGGGCCATAATATCATTTTACGCCATGTTCCAGCTCTTTATACTAGCTCTAAACATAACTCTGTCGCCAAGGCACAATAAAAACAGATATATTTCTTTATTACTCCTCACAAAGCATATCACCAGATCTGAACACCCCTAGAAAGCAAACTAGTATCTACAGGAACCTGCTCTATTCCTTGGCTCATTTAGAGCCGACGCGCAGTTGTTATTGCATTGCGCTGCACTCTGCTGGTCTCACCTCCCCGTGCCATTCACTCAGAGTGTAATGGGTGTTTTATTATAATCAAATGAATACAATATCTTCACCATAAATAGCCTATTTAAAAAGCCATTTTCTCTCTTGCAATATGTTTGAATGTCCATCACACCTAAAGCAATGAGGTGCCACATGTTTAATTCAGAACCAATGCAATTTGCATGTTGTGAAAACAGTACCCTGCCAACCCTTTAGCCACCTTCACATCCTTAAGCTGCCCTTTTTGACACACCCCATAATCAGACTTTACTCTTTCTTGTATAAAGTCAAGCATGTCTCCAGCAAGGTTCATTATTTTGCATGATAGCAGAAAGGGGAAATGTCACCTGGGTACTCCACTTTTGAGGCCATTCATTTTCTTCATCTCATGGGGCAAATACTGTGCTTTAAAGTCATGAGCTGGGATGAACAGAATTTCACTTCGGTGAGGGCATATTACAATCAAAAACCAGGAATCATCACCTCACCAGTGCAGACAGTAGTATACAGTAATATATCCTTCCCTATCCCATTTATCACCTGGTCCGTGCAGCCCATTTATGCTATGGTGATCTTACAAGAGATGAGCAAACACTCTGAACATATGTGCTTGAATATACGTGTGTGTGTGCTCACCGAGACTGAACTGGAGGGGAGTTGGGGATTCCAATCTCTCACACCGAGGAGTAGAGACAGACGGGCAGATATGCTCCAGGCCCAGAATAACCCCAACAGTTTCCATGAATGAAATGACAGGCTTACAGGGGTATTAGAAAACCTGCTGAGATGGTTGATAATGTGGTTTATGGTTGAGTGTCACGCTGCTCGCAGGGAAAAAGTCAAACTGTTTGACTAATGAAAATATGGACAACTTCCTCACATATTCACCAAGCAGATAATTCAGCACGAGGGGTATTCTTCTACTTTAACATTAATGTTTTATTGTTCCCTACATGATTGACATTAACACAAATATCAAAAGATTTATGTCCTTGGCATTATTGTGGGTAAAAATGGGGACAGTAAACATAAGCCCTGCTATCCTGGTTAAGAATGGGACTACTGTTATGTCAACAACCCCCATAGATAATAGTAATTACTGCCCTAGCTGCAGTGCCATCAGACTGAAGCAACTTTGCTAGCTGACAGCTTGGTCCTAATTACCAAGAACCACCAATTACTGGCTCCATTTCATTATTTATATTGCTCAGCACACCCAAATAAAAGAGACTTCAGTGAGTCTGAGCAGTCACATCTCTGGCAGCTGCTGAGGAGCATCCAGAGGACCTGCTGAATCATTCTCTCACCCTTTTTTTTCTTGACAATATAAACTAGTCAGCATGCAAAAAAAAAAATTATGTTAGTGCAAACAAAACTGACTAAAAATAGAACATTTAAACCAATAGGACTTCCTTTTCTTCCCTTCTATCAGTCACAGGAAGCAATTTACGTGCAAAGGAAGTGCATTATCATTTTTTCTTTAACCCCCCTACTGCTAATACAGTTGAAGAATCCAAAGTGAACCTTTAAATTATTAAAACAGCTCATCTGTTGGATCTAAACTCACAATTCATTCAGGTGTTAGAGTAACAAAGACCCTTGTTAAAACGGAAAAGAATGTTGCCTCAAAACTCAAATTAAAAATACTTAAAAAGCCATAGTCAATATGGTGAACCTAATAACTCATCCATACACAGACTTTCACAGATGTTTCTCATCACCCACTGCTGCCAAAAGGCATTCAGTGATTGTCGAAAAGAGGGGAGCAAGGACATGGGATGGGGATGTGAAATTTAGCTATTCCTGCTCCAGTGAATTGTGCAGAAACTTGGCAGATCATTGTGGAGATTTGTATGTCTGTGGATTTGACATGAAAATGTTTGAAAGGCTCATCTGGAGTCTGTCTCTCAACATGCCTCCCCTTCAAGTGGGTCTGGCTGTTTAGCTTATGTTCCCATAAAGCCTGACGGCCACATTCCTCAGTCCCCAAGGGTCCAGATGGGCGATTAACTCATCAGACAAGTCTTCTAGCAGCATTTAAAAGATAGCCATTACATCACTTGGTCACTGAAAAACACTGTCCCTGTGTTTGAAAAGGCTTAGAGTTACCAAGAATGGACACATCAAAATGCACCTGTAACACTTGTAGTTAGTTTTGCAATAGAGCATCTTGTTAAATAACTAAATTGAAAAGTAAATAACTTCATAAGTAATAATATTTGTTTCTGTTGATCACTCAATGAAAAAAGAATCACACAACCTATTCAAGCAGCAGGTCAAGCGCCGCAAACTATGAAGTATATAAAGTTATCATGTTACACAAGGACAAGCACTCTAAAAGAAATTATTAAGCATGAACAAAAGGAACCTACTGTAGAGATCCGAAGTGCTTTAACATTTAGATGACAGCTGTGTAGGGCAGGCCTTGTTTGCAGGGGCTGGAGGATAGTAGTATATGTGGCCCGGAGGCCGGATCTGTTCCAACTGTGCCCTGGCAAGGAAACGTTCAGCCCAGTCGGCCTCGACAGCTTGGATATTCACAGGGGGCGGTGGAAAACTGGAGGGCTGCATTCTGTGTTAAGAATTGGGGGAATTTTGAGGAGGGGAAGGAGTGATGACTCAGGAACAAGGTGTTTTGTATTATTTTGGTACTACAAGGATGTGGTATTTGCAGTATTCAATGAGCAAAACCAAACAGGCTAATAATGTGGACTTCATGGCTGCGTTAGCCTGTGGTGATTATGTTTACTATATGACCGGTAAGTATAGAGGGGGTCTGGAGCATTTTTTTGTCCCTTTCACACATTCTGAAGGTGTAAATTTTTGCACAGCACTGCAATTTCTTGGTTTGTTGATGAATGCTTCTTGTCTGGAATTGAATCATACATTTATCACCGTGGAGAAAACTAAACAGAAATAACTTTGTGGTTCAGAAGTAAAAACCAACATAAACCGCAGGCTAATGTTGTTTTTCAATCTATCATCTATATTTTTCAACATAACGTCACTATAATAATACCCATTAGATGACATGACAAATGGTCAGGTCATCTATAATCTATTGAGAACAAATTCAAAGTGATAGATATAGTCTGGATAATCAGTTCTGCTGCAACAACTAGTTGATTAAATTGATCCAAAGTGATTCTTAAAAGAGTTGGCAATGAATTCAGCAGTCAGTTTGTTGGGTCTTGAATATTAAGTATTGAGACATGCCCACACGCTGTGTCGTGCAACAGAGGAAAACACAGAGTGTTATTAGCTAAGACTTCAGATGCCAAGATGGATTTTAAAGTTTGCATTAGGTTTCCAGTGGCCACACCACCCCCGTTTGGTCCAACATAGTGTGTCATTTATTTAAATATGGTGAAAAATGGGCAAATGGGACTGCTGTGGCCACCGGTAATATAATCTAATCTGAACAAAATTGCCTACATGTCGGGATTATTTTAGCCCGCTCGCTACTTAAAGGGGTTTTTTTTCTCATGAATCTGTATGGGATCACCATCTTTACTCTGGTGCTCCCTTTAAGACACTATTGTGATAATTCTAACGTTTTCATCCATCTCCATTTCTCAGGCCACTAAACTAACAACAGCTACAGTACGTAGCCAAACCATTACTCGAGGTACGAGGTAAGCGCTTACACACATTATCACTAATACCGATAGTTAAGAAGTGTCTTTTGTGTTCATCCAATTAATCAATTAGTTATCAAAATATCCAGATTAATCAATTATTAAATTATCATTAGTTGCAGCCCTAATAATCAGTTGGTTTGGATATGACCAATGAATCTGTGGAAATGCATAGTTATATGCCAACTCATTCTGCATATCATAACCTTAATTAATCTGAGCCAACCTAAAAAAAAAATCCAATGTTAGGGTTGTTGCTGTCACCAGTATCCAAAAACAATATTCAACTTTGTTTTCACTTTGATGTCATATGAATAAACAATGTTACTAACCATCACATGGTCCTGTTAATTTTACTTTTGGTTTCCAAAGGACTACATTTAAAAAGGCAGGAAAAACAAATATTCCACACGGAACTCGCAGGTTTTCTCCGACTGCTTTCATTAAAATCTAAGGTATCTGAGACTAATGAAACAGACAAAAAGGACACTCTTGTATGAATGCAAATAAAAGTATAGGCACCCATTTCAGCACTGTGGGCTCTAGGGCATCAAAATTCTTTCATCAGTTAAGTGATGCTTTGCTCCAGGGTTTTGCCAAGGCAAAGTGACACTCCCTAATCCACATGGATACTAAAAAGCATGTGATTACCATGACATTTACACTATCTTCTGTGATGTGAGATGAACAACTGCAAAAGCAGCAAACAAAATTCCAAAAATAAGAGTCATAAATGTTTAATAAGCTATGTACACATCTTTTATATTTGGAGTGAAATCATGTCTTCTACCAAGTTTTCTATTAATTCACCACAGCCAGAACAACCACCTGGGGTAGCCTACATTTCAAATGAGCCATATTTTGTTTATTCTTAACACCAGTGGGCAAGCTGGCAGGCATACACTACTGGAGGAAATGTGATAAAAGAGTTATGACCAAAAGCATACAGCTGATTATGGAGAGGATGAGTGAGAAAAACAGTTGTCTGTCAAGTTAAACCTTCCACAGATGGACGACTATGAGGCACTAAGAACACCAGCAAGTCCTGACACTTTGTGCAGCTTTGGGTTTTATACTTCACCACAGAAACTGTTCCAACCGGAAGTTATGACGACCGACTACAAAAGTGTCACATTAATATTGTGTACCTTAAATACTGCAAAGGTTATTCATGGATAGTGCAGTGTTATCTCACTTTTGTGTAAATGGATGAACAATAAATGCTTTAACAGTTATTAATATAAAGGCATTACAGCATATACAATTGCTGGTGAACAGTCATTTTATGCACTTCAGAACACATTTAATGCCTTGTGGTTCTTTAACATAGAAACCTGCTGATGAGAAAATAAAAGTTTTGACAGAATTTCACTTATCCAACCCTTGGCCAACCCTTGACTTATAATTGGACTATTGTTTTCCAACACACACCGTCAACCATTTTCTAACCAACAATGTTACACTTCTTTGAGCCCAATAACAAAAAGTGCTTTCACTGGTGTACTGTGGCACTTGGGGCTGAACCTGAAGCGTATGTATCTCCCAGGTGAGACAGTCAACTATCTTCTGTATAGCAGAGCCACTGCTTCACTCCCTTCCCTCCGCTCTGTATCCCCTATCTGCTCAGTCCTTTTACCCATAGCTCACTATTGCCCCACCACCTTTGCTTTTGTACTGACAGCCAAACAATAGGAGCCAGAACTGCCTTAACGAGTAGAAAGTGGAGGCAGAACTAATTAGAAGCACCCCCATACCATCGCCTCCAACCCCTCCTGTTAGCTCAAAACAGTGTGATAGTGCTTGGCCAAGGCTGGGACAGTTGGACTCATCGTGAGAGAAATAAGGGCTGTAAGTTGTTTTTTTCTGGGTCCTGGCCAACAGGGGACTGTGGTAATTGCTCGAATCCCACTGTGGCAAGTGAGGAGAAAGAGTGTGAGGCTGGTGCAAGCCAAGGAAGTGAGAAAATGCTGTGACCAAGTGTGGGAATGAAAGTCTAGCAGAAAATACAAAGTAAAGTGAAGACTGACGCATAGAAATTAGGCACCACAGAAATGAATGTTTTTAAGAGAATATGCAGTGCAACATGCAGGATAGGGAATATAACAAAATATGCTTACCTGAAAACTGAAATGTATGAAAAGAATATAAGAAGAAAAGTGGATAAAACACTGGGAGTGTAAGTGAAAATAGAATGACCTCGGGTGCTACTCACTAGGGAGAGGCAGACAGAGGTGCAGTGAGCGTCTTGGCTGTTGAAGTGGAACAGAACAGGGTGCAGCGGTTGCTGCACAGTCGACCCTCACTGGACACTTCAATCACAGGCAGCCAAAGCCCCGGGCAAACTTGGCCAATTAGCCACACACTGCCGCTGACCCCCAGCTTCATTAAGGGCCTGGGCTCTGTGAAAGGGGAAAAGAGCAGAGGGGGAGAAGAGGACTGGATTAGGGAGAGGCAGTAAACCATCAGCTTTGACCAAATATGAGAAGACACACCAGAATTTGCACAAAACACACCCTATGGAGGCAAAAGCTCAAGGTTAGAGAAACACAAATGTGAGAGTGCACTGTGTCATACAGGGGACACACTTGCAGCATCACACCCATGGAACTAAGTTGGTTCACACGCACAGCAATAGCACCTGAGCAACAAAGGCCAGAGGGCATTGCTTTCCCAGTTATCCCACAGTGCTGCACTGACAGCAACAGGTGTGGTGGCCAGCAGACCTGCAATTACTAGGCTGAGAATCTACTCTTGGTGACAGAGACAACAGCAGATCAGAGGGAAGATCAGACCTAGAGGGGGAGTGGAGAGGAACATAGTAGGAGGAGAGGTGAGAGATGGGGAGGAAGAGAATATACAGAAAACTGAAAATCCCTTCAGGGGAGACAAAAAAGAAGGGAAGAGATTTCTAGTCAGCTCTTTCATTGCAAATCCCTTGCCAGGAGAATACATGTGTAAAGAGCCAAAAAAAGATTAAAAAAAAACATATACAGTAGCACTATTGGACAACGCACCTGTTGCGCTGATGTATGAACCCAGATTCATCCACTTTGATGTTCTAGGGAGACCTTGCATACATGCACACACAACAGCAAAACAAAGCAGAGGGTAAATAGAAGACATCCTGGTTCCTTGTGTATTCAGTGGGGCATTTTGAGATGCTTTGGGACAAGTTGTGTTCAATGAGCCCCGATAGTAAAACTTGTTGTGTGTTTTCATGTGTGTGTTTGCATTACAAGTGCGTATATCCACAAGAGACCTCTGCTTGAATCAGCTTTGCAATGGAAACCATAGCAGTGGGGGTAGCGGCCCTACATGCACTTTCCCTCATATTGTCTGCTCTACCTTGCCGATTACGGGGCTTCGATCAAGCTAAAGTAATGTTTGTGCGCTTGGCCACCAGTGTCGCAATAACCGCTGTCAAAAACCTTGCATGCTTGGGTGGAGAGAAGATACTGGCCCTTTATTTAAAACAAGCCAAGGATAAAAGATCAATGGTCCAATTCAAGCCATGAATTGGAGGGAAAAGTTCACAAACATAGGGGGAGATTATGAGAGGGAGATATATGTGGATGTGGGGGGGTAGCAGAGAGCGAAGGGGTATCTAGCTCATCTGGGTGCTAGTGGCTTATTGATCGGTGGAGATACACAGCTCCCAGCCATTCATCACAGGCCACTCAGGCCCTTAGATAACTTCTATGATAGTGTGCTGCTGCTGAGCAGCTGCAACTGGCCACATCCATTATCCTTCAAAGTAAGCCCCCTAGCCAGGGAACAGGGATGGCTGGGCTGTTGGGTGACAGACTAGGGGGAGGGCCGGAACAGAAATGGAACAGACAGGTCTGTGGGTAGGAGACTATGGAAGAAGTGCGTGTACACAAAGGGCAGGAGATCAGGTTGAAGAGCTGAGGTTTCATGAAAAATTATGCTCCGACAGCCATAACAGAGATGAGAAACTGTCTGTTTGCACCAGTCAGAGGGAAATATATGATCACACTACTCTCTTCCTTTCTAAGACAAACCGTATTAGCAAAAGGGTTTTATAACAGATAAAACATTTGAGTAACAGGCAGCCCAGAAAACTGCTGAGTTGCTCTGGATGTATGCACGGTTGTGTCTCTGTAGCTGTGTGTGAGAAGAATTCCCAGAAAGAGCAGGTGTGGATCAGCTATAATGAGGCATGAAGGGAGGAAAGACAAGGGAGGGGTGGAGGGAGGGGTTAAAGAGCAAAGGAGAAAGACAGAGTGAGAGTGATGGAGATGGGCTCATAGCCAGAGAGAAGGCCCCAAAAGAGCAATTACAGAAGCTCCAGAGAAGGTGTGTGCCCAGCCCCCAGGCATAGCTTTCAAACAGCACAAAGCCCTGCCAAACTTGTACACAGACAGATATACACACACACACATAACAGGTGGGCAAGGTAGATGGACAAAAGAGAAGATGAAGTCAAAATGGGAATAAGACAATGATCACATAAGAGGACTTTTAAGCTATAGGATATTTCAATCCATTACTTTCCCTGTGTTTATTGCAGAATTCCATTCCAGTTTAAACCTGTTGCATTAACAACATAACTTATAACACAAGCTCAAACTAAAGGGGTGAGGTCAGTGTCAATTGCGCCATGTGTTGACTGCAAAACACCACCAAGAAGTCTGGACATCCGTGCACTGTGCCGTCTGTCATGAATACAAGTCAGGAATGTTTTCTGAAGGCAACTATTTCTACCCCCTTACCATCTCTCCACCTCTTAAAGGACAAGGGCAAGGTGGAAGTAAAAAAAAAAAAAAAAGCATACAAGAATGATGAGAGACAGAAAGAGATGTGCAAACGGTTAAGGAGGATGGGAAATTAAATTAAGAGAAAAGTTCTTGCACACCGGTATGCACCATTGATTTCCTATTCTCTCGGAAACATTTAATGAGCTTAAATAGGAGCCTCGTTTGACACTGCCACAGTGACTCGCAGGAGCCTCCCAGTGAGAGGAAATCGTTCAATGGCTGTGACGGCTACCAGAGGGGGGTGGAAGCTGGAGAGACAGTGCGAAGGGGAACAGGACGGATCAGGAAAAGAGAAGGTTTAAATGCCAAAGAAAGATGTGTGCAAGACAAATGTGGGATTATGTTTGGGAAATGGTCCATGGTTAGCTTTACTTGCCAAATTCTCAATGAAAATAGAAGAAAGTTAAGGATGGATGAGGTTAGCGGAAACAGCAGAGAGCGCTAAACGTAGTCTACATTCAACAAGCTGCCTAGTTATGTAGGAGCTTACTACTCACAACAGACACTCATAACCCAACACTGTCAAAAATGATTGACAGTTATGGCTCGACTGCCATGCTTCACCTCATTACTTCCTGGATGACCTCTGTATGAGGTATTCAACAGATGCCCATTGCTTGGTGGCCATCTTGTTTTTTTACCCTCCCTTTTCTCCTACTATCAGCAGGAGAACTATTGTCACTTCAGAGAGCAAAGTCCAGAGGCGCTTCATTGCTCTCTGCCTTTGATGAGGGCCCCACTGGGAACAATCGGCCACCACTTTACGAAGCTGTCTGATAGACTGAATGAACTCAGTGTCCCACCACCTTTTGCCAGCAATCACGATAAGCATCTGGAGTGAGGCATGGCTGTATACTAGCACCACAAGGGGGCTTCCCCTCAAAAGACTGCTAGATGTGTACTGAGGGTTGTATGTGTGCATTTGGGCTGGAAAACAAACTGAATTCGTTAAAATCCTGTGTTTCCAACTGTCTTAACCCAAATTCAACTAAGTAACTGCTTATAATAAATCTACATTTCCCCTAAATTACACTGAAATTAAGTACAAAAACAGCAAATTATGATGCCAATAATGTGGAAACACCAACCCCAAAATGAAAATACGTCCTTACATATTTAATAATGGTATTATACAACCCATTATCATTTAAGCACTTTCACTAATCAAACAATTGAGAGTTTCTATTGTTAAAAACTTTAATTTGCAGCTTCTCTCTTTAACTACTACTACAATCTGACTGTTAACTTGGTCTTAAAGTCTAACAATTGTTATATTAAAAGAATAAAATATTAGCTATAGATTTCATGAAGTTCATGAGACATAATTTAGCCCAAAGCATTGTCTGACAGCTCGTAATGATTTGTGGACAGGGCTCTAGTGGGTATGTAAATGCTATATACATATGCATGTGAGCATATAATTGCTGCACAAGCATTTCAACACAAATACCTTATAGCATATTTGTGTTTGCTCCAAAGTCAGACATGTTTTCTGCTTCATTACAACTCTGACATCCTACTGGTGTCTGTGTCTTGTATTAGCAGGTCAGAAAAGGGTCTGTCAGTTCCTGACCCTAGTTTTTCCACAGCTTAGGCTCAGCGGTTGCTTGAGTTACTGGCTTGTACCAACTTTGAGCGTCCAGACAAACAGATGCATAGTAAGCAGAGCAGCAGCTAGTGTGGGTGTTTGTCCCAACTGGCAGCAATGCTGAGGCTGTAAGATTTTCATGTGTGACTTAAAGCAAAAGTTGTGCTGAAGGAGAATTTCTTATGAAAGCATCTCGAACTAAACAATCATGAGAAACTGATGATTAATTATAGTGAGGAGGGGGGAAAAAATTAAATCAGCCCATATGACAGCGCCACTTCTCCAGAGTTCCAAGAGTAACTCCTGCACTCCTACACAAATGCAGAAAGTAGACATGAGTAAAAACAGCCACAACTTTGCAAAGGCATAACGTGTCCAAAACTACTAGTTTCAGCTGTCATTCTCGGCATCCTTGCTTTATATCACGTAGCCGAGAAACTGTTTTTCACCAGAAACTGCCATCACACTCAGTGGGAATCCATAGGCCATCATCTATACGACACCGTGAACCATTCACTAAATCATTTACACTGGCCTATATATAGCCTGTCGAGAAAAGGTCATTATTGAAACAGAAAGCTATATTTCATAATTGCACTACCACGCTTCTATCCCCTCAGTGAAATTGGCTCTACAGAATATATTCTCTCTCGCTCTTTTCCATCTCTCTTTATCTCCCTCTCTTGTCTGTTAGAGAGGGTGATTTTGACAGGCTGACCGTCTCTCCTGATGCAATAACCACCCTCCATTTGTATCTGAGGAGGGTGCATTAACTAGACAGCGTAATCAGCCTGCACAGGAAAGGCAGCAAGCCACACCAACTGACTGCTTTTTACCACTTTATGTTTTAACAGCTCACCATTAGGCCACAATTAGTACTCCTCACTCTGGGAAAAATAGCCCCTCCAAAACCTTTAACCACAAGAGCTGATGTTCTAACCAAGAAGACATTTGCCAGGGTCTATTGTTTCATCAAATACTGAAAGAGTAAAGTTACTTGATTATACTTCATGTTTCTGGCAACAGGGCCCTAAAACAAAACATTAAAGGAAAAAAAGGCCCTTAGAGATCAGTATCCTGGTTAGTGCTGAGTATCTCAGTTTGTGGCATGTAAATGGCATTTTCAGAGGTCAGTATCCCAGATCCACAACTAATCCCAGTTTTCACCCATCTGGATAGTTTAGCTGAAGTAATGTTATGGTTTCCAAAGGATGAATATATCTGTCGATCTCATCTGTCACTACAGGAGATGTATACCAGTAAGACACTTTCAAAAGGTACTTTTGCCATGCAAGTTACAGTGACAAATCTGCAATGACCTATTTGCTATAGGCAGAATAACTCTAAAGTTCAGTAGTGGCTAGTGCAATGTCAGACTAAGTGACCATCATTTTGGAAACAGTACAATTGGTCATGCAAATAGCAGCACTAATGAGTAACTGGTATACTACTTATTGTGTAAACAGGGATATGGATTTCCACTTTTCTGTGCATGTCATGTAAATGCAATATTGTATATATCATGAAAATCAAAACATGTAAACACAGTCAGTGTCAAAGTAAAGTGTGATGGACCAGAACATATTTATTTTTGGTCCATCACACCATCATTAATATATATGGGGAAAAATTCAATTAAGCACAGAGAGGAAAAAGACAAATAACATCTGGAAAGAAAAAACATGTCATAAGTGTATGGATTTTTCACAACACATAGGTGAGTTCTGTTGAGTAAAACTGAGATGAAGGTGCACTTCAGGTGAATTTGTTCATCTAGCAAAAGATGTAGTTCAGCGTGCACAAACATATTTGTTTCGTCAGGGCTCTGGAACAATAAAGTGAAATGCATGTCCCTGTGGTCATTTGTGGCATGCTGGCATTGTGTAGACACAGATAAGAGTTTGGATTGGGGGAGGCTGACATGCAGTGATTATCGTCCTTTGCTGGAATTGACCGTCCATCAATCCAGAGACGGCCAAGAGGAGCAGGGCTGGCCGACTCAATTGTTGCCTGAGACGAGATTTTTATGATTCAGTGACCTCGAAAAAAAAGGGAGAGAAAATGTGTCAAGTGTTTTAGATGTGTTGTACTAGCACATTTGTGCATTGTACTAGCACATTTGTGCATTGTGATACAGAATTGTAAATACGCGCAAAGCGATGGAAATGTGCTGCAGTCTCAGAGGGACAATCAAAAACACATATGCTCTCACTCTAAATCTTAGCATACACATGGCAAGGCTCAGACACTGCCACCTGATATTCCAGGGAACCCTCTCAAGTCTCAGTCTGCCATCCTGGCTCTCTAGCCACCTTCCCCCTCACCTCATGCTGTACATTCTGGATGAAACACCAAGTCCAAGCATTGAAGTGAGCCATGGGAGAGATGGAGGAAGGAGGTAGTGGATAGAAAGAAGTAAACGAGAGAGAGAAAAAGTGCATGTGCGTGTGTGTGTGTGTCAAAAACTGCATTCTTTCTGCTGAGCGCCATCTGGAAGTGGAAAGGTAGATAAACAATGACGTGAGCAGCATCCCATCTCCTTCCCAAAGCCTGAACAGACATGCGCTCGTCACAATGCAGAGCGCCATCTCCACCGATCCTGTGCTGCAAGCCAAGCATTGTCAGGGATTGGGTCTTATCAATCGTTGGCCAGATACTGAGCAAAAGCACAAGACAAACAAAAGGGAAGGGGAGAGAACAAAAATGGAGGGGAGCTGCAGGCGACAATGAGAGACACAAATGAGATGATGGCTGAGTGCCACCCATCCACCCCGACTATGTTTTATGTGGTCAAGTCTGGCCCAAAAATCACAGCAATCTCATCCAGTGAGCTGACAGAGGAAGAAATCAGACAGCCAATCCCATTCAAAAAAAAGAGGCTGCTGTGGAATTGAATGAGGGGATATGGGGCTATGAAGCATTGTGCAAGGCATGCAGACTATTACGGCTGGGGGAACTCTGCTTTATTTAAAAAAGCCCATTTACATTCACTCAACTTGCAAGATGAGCTTGGGGGCAACGTTAGCTCCTACTCCTGCTGCTTTTGAATTCCTCACCATTTTTTCAGCCCTTCTGGCTACAATATATTACAGTAGTAGAAGAAATCTGTATTATCCCTCATGGGGAAATTGCCCTTGTAGTAAGTCAGAGATAATAACAAAAACAATATCCATACAATACATAAGCACAGAAGCTACATTTAGACTGATGAAGAGCAACAGCTGGAACAACAGCCGGAGGGCTGATCCCTATGGGCGCAGGACCTCTTGGGGCCATTCTGGCCAGATAGAGTACTTAGGTAGACCAAGTGTAAAACATACCAAGGCCACAGTGGGGATGACATGAAGGAAGATGGCCAAATGAAGAGACTTTGACAGCCATCCCTCAGGCAGTGAGAGGAGCTGCACCTGTATGCACATCAGCTCTGCTCAGTTTAGTTTCTGTCTCCTAAGACTCCCAACCCACTCAAACACACACACAATAACACACATACACAGCAGTCTCTTCCACTCTCTTGGCAATGGCAGAATAACAGGAGGGAGGGATCAGGTGGCTGGGGTAAGCAGACAGAAAGAGTGGGTTTGGGGGAGGGGGCCTGACAAATGAGTCTAGTCAGGTAACATTCACAGATGTGAAAAGATGGAGGGTAAGAAGTAGCCGAAGACAGGTTAGCAGAGGGGAGGGTTTCTGTCAGCTCATATTGGTTCATCAGCAAAAATCTCCTGCCCTGATTAGAAATCACTGCAGTCAGGAAAGGGGAAGATGTAGATGCTTTAAAGGAGGAGGCATGGAGGAGTTCTGTTTGTTCCTGAGAACTGTTTACTGATTCTGCTTGAGGACACATGAAACATAAACCTTCTGGCAGGGACAACACAATGGCTCTGATTAAAAAAAAAGGGTGCCAAAGCAAATGAGGGGCAATGGAGGCACTCAAGGGCATGGATATTTAGGTCAGGTACATGACATATTACAATCACTGACAAGAAGGCAAGTGTTAAGACAGAAAAGGGAGAACAAATGTTGCTTGAGTACAAAAAGGACACCAAAATAAGTCAAGTAAATTTTCAGGCCCACCAGGAGTTTCTATCCAATGAGCTCTAGAAAATAAAAAGATCATCATCACCTTAATGTGATTTTGCCAAATGAATGTACAATCCTTCAGCTGTATTCAGACCTTGATAAATGCCCAGTGTCTCCGCTGTTATTAAACACCAGAGAGACTCATTGGTCCCTCTGCCAGGCAAAACTAATTAAAGCAAGGCAGATGTGTCTGGACCATGGATTACCACACACATACACACTCCAAATACAACACACTTATTCACTTGTATGCATGCTTACACACGCAAACACACACTTTCGCTAAATGGGCTGTTAACCATGTCCATGGTGTAATCAGTGCCAGCTGATGAGCCGTCACTGTGCTAAGTAGACCAGGTAAACACAAAACAACAGGATCTCAGCTTCAATTTTTAACTTTGCTGGGCTTGATTTTGGAAACTTTTTGTCAGCCAGTGGCCAGCGAGGGAGAGAGAGAGAGAGAGAGAGAGAAAAACGCCTTTCCCCCAGTGCCTTATTATCCTCACCAACACTCTGCAACACCTTTCTTTTCTGTATTCCCTACCTTCTCCACTGCAGGTGATGATGAGGGTTAGAGCTAACAGCAACCAATTAATCTTTCATGGTGCACGTGTTCTTGCTTTTGTTAGGTTTGCTCCATGAAATTGTATGAGACTGCAGCTGTACAATAGAGGACTGGTGACACTTTCATCCTCTTTTTTTTCCTTCTTCCTCCTCCTCCTCTACTACCACCTCTCCACTTCTCATTCTCATACTTTGTGAGCAAACAGCTGGGCTTTTTTTGCAAAAGCTATCATTACAGCAGCCTACAGGCATGAGAGCTGCACTCCAAATCACTGATGGAAGCCCAGCTAGCAGAGTCAGAGTTAGAGATGAGATTGCATTGGGAATACGACTACTGGGAGAGATGATAGCCATTAGATGAAAGACACAGAGTCACACAAATAGACATGGACACATACACATACCGAAGCAGATGACAGAAACCAATACAAGCACCAGTATTTTATCTTCATTTAGGCTGTCGGTCTCATCCCCATGTAATCACACTGATCTTGGGTCACATACAAATAACAGAAGCTCCCTCACACCATCTCAAAGACAAACACACAGTAGTAACTAATCACCCATCTGGAATAGCCATTGCCAGGTCTGGATGACAGAGCACCCATGCTTAGGAATAGCCTAATGCCCTTCTAAACAAAAAGCTTAGACTGCATTATATCCAAACAGACAGATCTAGGGAGGGGGCTTGGAGAGGGTGGCTCATGACCTGGCTCAGACAGGCATAGACAGGGGAGGAAGCATGTGACATCACAGATAAGGGTGATGTACGTGGGCTGCTACTGGCTACATGAGGCTGACAACTCTGTACGTGCAGTTGATTTCAATAGCAGCTCTCCAAGTCAAGGGCAGGGAGAGGGCAGAAACAAAACAGTAGGATGAGCCATTTCAATGTGATTATGCTAGTTTGTGAAATGAAAAACCTACTCTGGCTTACCCACAGGGTTTTTATGAAACCCTCTCATCCCTAAATATTAGTGTGTTACTAGTGGCAGGTGCTAGCCATAGCCTCTCAGTGTTTGTCCATGGGGCTGGGCTAATGCCTCAACCACAGTGGACCGCTTCCCCAACTGCAACTGGCTGCAGATTGGCATGATCCAGGTAAGTCTCCTAGTTGTGACAGTGCCCCGATACAACCAAAGCCAGGTTCAGAATGTGGGATAAGGTTGGATCAAGGCCAGAAGCCATTAGCAAGCACTGTGTCTAACACAACGGGCAGAGCATGACATTTTCAAAAGGTGTAGAAGGACTTGAACGGAGCTGTAGTGAAGAGTGCTTGGCAGCTGTTTCATTCAAGGCCCTCTAATAACAACCCCTATCCAGATTGGCCACTGCAAACAGGGGAGTGCAAAGCAACACAAATACAAATCACTTCTTCGATAGCCTACACTTAGCTAAGCAAAAAATAATGCAATGGCTTTTTCTCATTCACTTCTCAGCTGATCAAACCTCTTGTGGTTTAATGTATGCTGCCAAAAAGAATTGTTGCTATGCATTTAGATTAATGTGTATCCCCACAAAAAACATATGACAGTATGGTTAATAAGCAGAAAACACTTAAGCTATCAGGAGGAGGCAGTAGTATGAAATGGACAAAGATCTAGCTAATGGCCCTAGCCATATCATTTAACATACAGCTCCTCAGCCAGAGGGAGGATCAGAATGGCTCCAAACACAGGGAAGAAGGAGCACTTTCATTACTTAGGAGATAACATCCTGAGAAGACTTTCTAAGGGATGACTCTGCTTTCAACTCAAACTGAGTAAGCAAACAACAAGCACACCAATTATTTGACTGAGAAATGAAAACTGAGGGATATTTAATTCTCTTCCTCCCACTTCCTCTGCCTCAATATAACTACCAAACAAAAGCAACATTAACCAACTCATGAAAGCACCAGGCAATAAAATTGGGCCTATTTGGACGCAGTCTCTTCATTGTTGTTTTCTAAAATTGGTGTCAATGCAACTCACGATTCAATTAGAAATCCATGAAACAAGTGATTTTGTCTTTTTATTTGTTCATTTTTGTTTTCATCATTTAGAATACTAGTGTAAAACAATCTGGCAATGAATGGTACTTGATCTTAACAATCGGCCACTGATTCAAGTGGATTATAATATGCTGGTCCACCTATGGCATACTGACCATTGCAATCACCAAAAACAACAAGCCTTTACATCTGTGACTGTGGCCCAGTCCCATTAAAAACCCATCACACACACACACGCACACACACACACACACACACACACACACTACAGCCACGCTACACTTACTGCGCACAAAACCCATTGCTATAATTGGTTCCACTGCACCCTTTACCCACTCTGGATGGGCCAACAAGCAAATGCAAACAACTCTGCAGAAACTGGAAGAGAACCAAACTCTAGTCATGTATCAACAACAATCAAGCATGGGAAATTATTTCCAAGCATGGGCAAGATGTAAAAACATGGGCCGTTTCAAACAGACTAAGCAGGAGAAAAAAGGGATGAAACAGAGATGAGGTGAAAACAAAAGACCATTCAGTACCCCAATGGGATGCTTAGGGTGATGACTGCATGACTGTAGGCTGGGTGGCAGACCTCCAGATGACAACACACACTTCACTAACCCCACACAAACAAACAGAAAGGTGCAGTTGTGCAGCAGATCTGTTGTTTCATAGAAACCTCACTGAGAGTCACAACCATGTCATTACCCCTTGCCAGAAAAAAAAGAACCCCAGAACTAGCTATTCTGAGACTTGCTGTAGAGTTCAGGGTGTTTGTGTCAGTGTTTGACAATGAGAATAAGATAAACAGAAAGCAAGGAACCAAGCAAAAGCATTACACGTGAATGTGTATTGAGGTGTGACTGAATCTAATGTGTGCAGAGGTGATATTGTCCCAGAAAGGCTCAGTTCTAGTTTGAGTGAGTACCGTAGAGATGTTTATCATACCAGAACGAGAAACATGTCTGGACTAGGATGACACTGAAAGAAAATGCTACCCAGCCCCTAAGGCCCTCTCTGAAAACACACTGCCCTCACCCTTCAACAGAACACACAAAGACTAACTTGTAAATGCATTATATAAAAAAAGGGAGGTAGATGTTTAAGCTACTCATTACTACAGGCTAAATAAAGACAAATCTCACAAAAGGAGATTGTAGAGCAGAGGGAAGAGTTATTTATCAGTGACAAAATGTGAATTATAAGCTAAAAAGTACAAATTTATCACAATCTCCACACAACAGCCACTCAAAATCAGTCTTAATTGTTTTTACTGTGACATGACTGCAGATAAAGGAAAACTATAATTGATATTCTGAACTGATGTTTGTTAATTAAAGTCCTGATTATTCTGCTAAACAGACTTTGACAACCAGAGGCACGGCACTGCCCTTTAGAAAAGGCACTTGCACAGCGTTAAACTGAATTCCTCTGAGGCCTCAGTTTTTGGCAGCGTTGCTATCCAGGGATCAGGACATCCAATGATACGTAAACAAACAATAATAGGAGAATAGTTTGCATATGAGGCAATCCCCTAAGTAAGCATTTTCATTTGTTTTCTCCAATAAATGTCAAGCTTTATTTGTCGATTGGGCCAGGGAGTGAGAGACAGAGAGCAGTGTATGGACCGTTGTGATGTCACCGTTTCGTATCAGGGGAAGTTGACGGCAAAAATTTCGACCAACAGAAATACAAACAGACATAAAAATAAAATTGAACTGTTGACAAACTGTAGCAACAAAACTAGGCCGCAAAAATATTCAACTCTATGCTCTGTAATTACTAAAGCATATCTTTGGAGTAGGGGGTTTGTGGAAGAGAGAAGTTGGACACTGAACAAAAGGGGACCTTGGCTCACAGAGAAACAGGTCTGGGCAAGTAGGGAAGGCGGTTTAGGCCAGCACACTTAATGGAAGTGACAGTCAGCAGATATGCACCCTCCATCCACAATCACTACTACTGCCTGTTCCTCTGGCGGGCCCAGAAAAGAAAAGGAAAAAAGAAAAACACCCTCTTCCCCATCTACTGATTACATACAATACATCCTAACATACCGAGAGAGGAAGGGGAGGTGAGGGGTGGAGTGGGGAGTGAATAGACAGGGAGTGCTGCCAGGCCCTACTTTTAGATAGCGTGGTTATCAGTGAGAAAAGGAGAGAGAGAAACAAAGAGGAAGTTTACTGGCGTTGTTTTATCTGGAAGGGCATTAAACTGAGAGGCACACAGGGGACGAAACAGGGAGAGCAAAAAGAAAGACTATCCAGCGGAAAGAGAGAAACTGTCCAAAGTCGGGCAACCTTCAGAGGTGTCCTGTCTCTCCGTCTCACACGCATACATTGCTCTTGCCTGAAAGTCACCGTGGTTCATGGTCACTGCCTTTGATAGGAGTCTGGACCAGGGAAGTTACTAACGAGCCAGAAAGCAGTATGACAGCCTATTGGTGTAGCTTGATATGCAGTGAGAGAGGCCGTCTCTGGGATGGAAACTGAATGTAGCCTTTGATAAAACACTCAAAGAGGGATAAAAACTGAACTGGAAATGGGCAGCCCATTAAGCTAAGATAAAAAGTAAGGAAGACACAGCAGTCCAGATGATGGAACTAGGGGTAAATCCATGCCTCTGTGTGCTGTCCTTGACCCGGTCAGATGGTGCTGAGGCTTGTGGTGAAAAGGAGTTCTGGGCACACAGTCCCAGGTGTGGGCTGGCCAGGGATGAGAAACACAGCACTGAAGGGACTTCACTATGGCAGCTGCCCCTGCCAAACACAGCACTCAAGCAGTTTGCTGGAGCCCACTAATCAGAAGACTTAGCCACTGACCTCTCCACAGGCGCAATACCTTTTAATGAGATCCATGCCTTTGATTCGTCTAGCTGCCTGGAGAAAAAGACAGATCATGCATAAGCTGAGACACACGCACACATCAACTGCCAACTGTAGACGGCCACTTTCACATGGACACACTGCTGTGGATATAAAGACACAAGAGATGTACATAGCTGAAATAATGAATGCTCAGTAATCCACAATGGCCAAGGGCTCTCATGCGTGTACACACATGCACAGGGGAAGTGGATACACAAGGATGGACTAGAACAGGCACTGCCTCAGAACTAACTAAAGCCAGCTAATCAGCACACAAGGACACACTGAGCCAAACACACAAACTGAGGCCAAGTCAAGGACACAACACCCACCTTGTTAAGAGAAAACCAAGGGAGGTGCAGGTGAGATTGGATCCAGACATGCTTGCTCACAGATAGAATTGAATTATTGATCAGCCAACAGATTGTGTTATGAGGAATTCATGGATCCATGCCTGGGCTGTCCAGCTCCCTTAGGCTGAAAGACAGACTGCATGTGGACTCACTATACTTGTATAAATTTGTGTGTCTATGTGTACACATGTACTGGGGAAGCCTTGGGGAAGTAGGCAGCAGTGGTTGTAGTCCGAATTATTTTCTATGGGCAGAGTGGGCAGTGTGAGCTTGCACTCGGACAAGACAGAGCAAACAGTGAATCGATCAAGCTAGCTGAGGTGATGCATACAGAAGGAAGGCCTCACCCTTGCTGCGCTGAGAGGGCTTTAACTGCTCACACACTGAGTGGCTTTTTCTTTGGCAGTCCAGCTACAACACAATCCTTAGCTCTTAATACCACCAATAGAAAGAGAGGAAATGGGATTTTTATTTGTCTGAGCTCCAGGGGTGGTCATCTGTCGCCGCTAATACTGCACTGAAGTATAGGACCCCACTTAGTCTGGATTCTGCTGCCAACATCAGCATCAGCCAACATGAGGGGATTGCCAGAAGACAAAGGTTGGCCTGTTCTGTCATGATGCTCTGGCACCTGAAAGCTTTACACAACACCCTTTCAACTTCATCATTGTCTCAATAGTGTTTCACAACATCCAGAAACGGACACATTTTTGTATGGTATCATATGGCAATTGAAATATTAGTCACAATTGCGATTGGAATGGTAACCTTTCCATTACACTTTTTTCATGAAAACAAGTGCACTAGCTTGTCTGATGTACGTAATTTGCAAACAGAGGACTGTCTCACAAGTTCGAAGCAAACCTTTGAAAAGTTACAAAGAAGAAAAATATGCATTACCATAAATTGGCTTGAAATAACTAAAATGGACTGATTTGTTACCAAAATGTTGAACACACGATACACAGCCCTAATGAACAGAGCAGAGCCCGACCAATTAACCGATTATGGTGTAGGACTAATTAATCAACATCAGTCACCCACCTCCCTCCGTACACTTCCTGTGTACTTCACAATTTCATTATACAGGCATTCCTGGGTATTTGCCAGGACATCGAATATCAGCATTTTTAGTCTCCAATATCGGTATGGACCATAAAAATCAATATTGGTTGGGCTCTAGAACAGAGTCAAAGTGGGAATACATTCTGCTGCTGTCATCGTTTTCCTAAAAGAAGATGCAGAGAATAATAGTAGACTCACCCATCTACACAATCTGTTGTACAATCAAACATGTTTTCACATGCTTGGAATATCTTGGAAGATAGCAAGTAATTTCTAAATCCACTGATTAATCATGAAAATGTTCTTTGCTTCCCATAGTGTTCTCTGTGATATAGGGCTCTAATGTCTAAGTCTCAGCCTAATGTAAGGATCTGTAAAGTGCTTTGGGCACCATGGGTGCATAAAATGCACTATATACGATCAGTCCATTTACCATCTCTACAGATAAAATTGAATTAGAATGAAATTCTCCTTTTCCAACTAAGGAAAACAAAACCTTACTCAATAAGACTCAAATGCTCAGCTTTTTCCCCTTCACCAATGTTGCTATTCAAATAAACAATTTTTAATGCAACATTTCAAAATGTGCAATAAATATTAGTGCTGTTTGACCATTCAAAAGACCTGTTTGCATTAGAATGCAGTTGTAAATTCTAATAATCAAGTCCTAATTTTTAAAAATTGTTTTTTGGAAAAAAAAATATAATGATCCTATAGAACTCATCCCTAGACAATATTTGTAAAAGCTGCTTTTCTTTGAGTTCAAGTTATAAACTGTTGTTTCTACAAAATGGATAGGTGACAAGACTTTTGTCAAGCACTGTATTATTTAAATGTATATGTCAAGTTAGGGCTGAACAGCATTTCAAATTAATGAAGGTTCTGCTTTCTGAAGACCATAAATCAGTTGATTTGCGAGGCCTGATCTTTCCCCTAAAGAACCAACTGTCTTGCTTAACAGAATTTCAGCATACAAACTGTTTGCTCCCTGTAGTATATTCATTTTGAATGTATTTCTCCTGTCATATTTACTATGTAATTTAAAAAAGCATGTTTGAATCTAGCCTTGTCTTTACTTAATACAGCCATAGACTAAATAGACTAAAATTAGATTTCCTCTTAATTTTCCCACATTAACAAGTTCTAGGTTGAATTGTTGAGGCTGTGATCAAATATAGAAGTGTGAATATTGCCCATCATATGCATCACTCTCTTAGTAGGGCATAGGCTGTGTTAAAACCTAAATTTTTTTCCAAATCACCACAAAGCTTCAAAAATTGGCTGTCAACAACTGGCAATGGTCCAAAGCCCTCAAAATGTAATTTGGGCCAGTCCTATTGAACTTGTTTGTGGAAAAAGACCCAATATTCAATTTATATTCTTCTATAATTCTCTATAATTGTGGATATTGCACTTGGTCATAAAGAAATCCTGATAATACTTCCAAGAATTGTTTTAACATGGTAAAATCCATCTATAGTCAGGTCATGTTGCTCTGTGTCTGAGCTATGCAAGATCACATCATCTTACTGATAAGATTAACAGACTGACATAGATTTATGGCAATGCACTAGAGCCAAAAGGCGTATATTGATATTTTCTGGACAAAGACACATAGATGCTGCTAGTGTAAAGTCGTCTGTAAATTAAGCGTATATTTACAGCTTAAAAGCATTTCCACTGGAGTAAGACAACACTTGAAGATACAGGGTGCTTAATAATCCTTCTTGTTTTTCATAATCAAGCATCTTGTTCACATCTTAAGTAACAAACAGATGTGTAGTTTTTATCATGCTGCTTGAGGAAGAAAATATTTTGTTTGCAAGTCTGAAGGTGGAGAGACACAAAGACCCAATAGGAACAAGATGTGGATTCACCCCCCCCCCCCCCCCCCCCCCCCCCCCCATTAGCCAAAGAATAGACTGGTTCCATATGACTAATTCAGCAACATAGCAGAAAAATGTATGATGACATCCCGATAGCAGACACAAACAGAGAGTGGAAGTGAAACAAAACAGGACCTGGTTAAAAATAAAAGCTCCAGCTATACAGGGAGAAGGCGAGATGTCAGTGGGAGTGTACTGTGGATCTCAACTCAAAGGACTGCAGAGAGATCCTAATGGAGGTCTGGATTGCTGGATAAATAGCTACTTTTCCTGGTCACTCTGAGGAGAGCAAGGGTTCACCAATAAACAAGCAGGGGCACAATGACATAGCTTTGTACACCCCACTTTGCTTCAGTCTGTTACTTGAATACTGTGCTCCGCTCGTCCATGTTCAACTGGAAATGGAAGCGTAAAAAAAAGAAAGGAAAAAATTATACTGGTGAGACTGATACAGGGATCCAATTTGGCAGTGAGTTTCTATAAACATTGTAGCTGCTCTTTTTTTTTCCCTGAGAGCAAGTTAGCAAGCAGTATTAGGCCGTTTGCTGTGTGGAGAGGAAACAGAAAAGGTCCCAGTAATAAGGTTCTCTAACTCCAAGAAGCAGATCTACTCTAGCTAATGACTGTAATTAAAGAGCGTGGCTCCGTGGAGGGATCAATGATGTGGGATCAGTGAGACAGGACGTAGAATAGACGTAGCTTATGCAGGAGGAAACAACCACAGAGCCCAGTTTAAAACTTACAAGTGGGTGGCTGAGTGGTAGGCTAGCATGTGTTACGAGGGCTTGTAAATATTTAGGCATTCTTACAGAGGCATGTGGCTGAGACTCTGATGTCATTTTCCAAGGTCTATCTTTTGCTTTAGTTAGAGACTGAAAACCAAGTGTGAAGCAACAGTAAACATTAAACTGTGAAAAGGGGAACTCTGGAAAACACTGTGTCACAGGGAACAATAAGACCATGCAAAAAAAATCCACATTATCTGCACAACTATCACATGACTGGGGGCCGAGACTGCAGATATCATGTCCACCTGATTTGCAGACAAAGGCATAAAACATCTACAAACTTCCTTTTTTGCTGAAGAAGGTGAGGAGTTAAAGCCAAACTGGGCAGCTTTGAGCCTGGCCAGATGAGTCAGTGAGGAATAATGCATGTCATCACAGCAGTGTGAATAGGAGAGTGAGGCTGGGGGGGAAGCACAGACACCCAAGACATAGAGCTGTGATGACACCTCCACAGATCTGCATTTCAGACGACAGCTTCAAGCCCTGGGCAATTTTGAAACACCGGGATTAATATCCACATAGACTAGAGACACCGAGTAAGAGAAGACAAAGAATTTTTGTAGAAGACTCAAAGAATAAGAAAAAAAAAAAGTTATGAAATGCAAAAAAGCAGATAAAGAGTGTCTGTTCTGCTGATGGAGTGAAATGGAAATGTGTGTATAGAATTGGAGGCTTTAACATAAACAGGAAGTTATAAACACAAAGGCAGGAGTTAGTCACACAGCAGCACATGGGTCAGAACTGGCTCATGAGGTTTGGCTAAATTTCCTGTATATCATCATACAAAAACAGGTACACGACAGTACAGGCTTGCCTCCAGTTGTCCACAATTACTCAACTCAACAAGGTCATGACCAAAGGAAAGGCTGAACTCACGCTTATTCCCAATAAAACACAAGTATAACCAAGCTCAATTACGAATTGCTGTGTATTTGTCTGCAGTTTTTCCCCATTTACTTTAATTTTAATAGTTTAACTCTGATTGGTATTTGTATATTTATAATATACACATTTCCCTGCTGTGTCCTGCTTTTAAGTTGAACTGCTGATTTCCCCATAGACAGTGATAAAAATTTCATTGTTCCTTCCTGTTGGCTAAGAAAATCTCAGCTCAGACAATATATCACAAATTTTAGTGACTGGTCGTCACTAGGAAATGTCAGTCACTAAGGTTAAAGCAGTATCTTTGGCAGTATTATTACTGCTTCCTAGACTACTGCCGCAGTAAAATGGTCTGTCAGTTTACAGATGAGAAGCAACAGAGCCAATGGCATTTAACTAGATTCTCAGTAACTTTTACAATTGCTGTATGAACAGATTTTAATAGGTCCCTCTTGGATCATAGGCTACAGAAAGGCCACACTTGCCACCTCATTTAACAGAAACAAGGACACGATACAGGCGAAAAATGATACCATTTTCATAAAGTCATTTCATTACAAAATTGTAATAAAGGCAGAGAGCCTTGTCAATATATTGTATTATTTCAGAGATTTAAAAAAAAGAGTGGATTTAGATCTGGATATTGTAAGGAAGAAGAGGCCTTTTTGCGATACATTAATTAAATTTGCTTTGCCATTACACTGATATAAGGCCAGCAGTCGCTGTGTGTTAAAGACGTTTGAGGCCAGGTCCTGCAAGCTTCTCAATGACAAGCTCAGGTACATGCAACAACTCATCTCTCTGCCTTGAAACCTTTCAGGACTTCAGATTTTGATTGAAACCGACAACCAAGAGACAGACACCCAAACTCTTGCAGAGCTGCCATCTCCGTGTCCACTTCCAGCTGCCAGCAGATTTCAGCAGATGCCAGAGATAATAAGGACAGCATATGTTTCCTCAAAATCTAATATAGCTATTTTGGAGCTCATTCTACCAAATGATTTTGTGCCATTCCTTGTATGTAAATGTAATTCTTCATTATTCTGTGTGCTAATATCAATGGTGAAATTCAAACACCCCAAAATGAACATCTTTGTTGAAAACCATGTAAGCACCCGATCAAACAAAGTGGTAGTGCAACACACCCGTTATATTTTAACAGAATACAGGATTTTAAACAACTTTAAATTGTAAATCAGGTGATCCTACCAGGCAAAAACCTGGCAGGTCATCTGAAACCATCCTGTTTTCAATACATTTTTAAAAAGTATGAATATATAAGGAAAAACCCAGCCCTGGCTGTATGGAAATCATACACGTTAACATAATAAGTTCAGCAATTTTTCAACTTGTTTTTCCCACATAAAATGAGACCCTGTGTGGTATATATTTTCAAAAACACCATATTTTTAAAATGAAGATCACACACTCTGGAAGTGAGTTACTTCCTTGATCCATGAGGTACTTCATTCATCTCTTCTATAAAGTTACATCCACACTCACTCCGTCTCCCTCAGTTTGCCACATTATCTTCCCACTTCGCTCTCTCAGGTTAGTGTGACCTTCATCTCCAGCTGCTGCCAGTGCACTGACCCTTCATGCATCTGTCACCCACCCATCCTGGCTGGGGCTCTCATTCAGTACTTCATAATTAATCGCCCAGTATGCATACAAAAAAAAGGGGGGGAAAGTGGAAGACTGATTCTCAAAAGGCAACCACCATATTAACATAAACCAGCTGGATGTCATATTAGCTGTAAAGCAAAGGTGATAATTAAAAATGATCTTGGTGAGAGTAAATTGGTCAGTTTGAGGATTAACTGTGAAATGACTCGCATGGATAAAAATGAATTGTACCCTCTGGTGCCTTACCAAGGATTAAATGGCACTCAACACAGGGCAACGATCAGTCCTGAATAAAAAGTGTGGTGAAAATGCATTACAGGTGGAATAAGTGGTTCATGTAATTTCCATTATTTCTCAGCTTGTATAAGTACGAGTCCATTTCAAACTCAAATCTGACTGACAAAGATGTATCAGCAAACTGCCAAATCCTGTAGGTGACCGCAAATTACACAGAAATTAAGCAACAACCCCTCTTGACTATGACTTGGCTTTTCATCATACAGCAAGAGAGCTGGACTAAACATCATCTGTCACATTGGGCTGATTCACCAACTTCCCCCTGAAGTGTTTAAATGGTAGTGCATTTAGATAGCACTGCTCACCAGGCTCAATTACCAAACCACAAAATAAATTAGCTCCCTGCTCTCTTTTCTACTGCCAATACAAACCTTGGAAAAAAAAGCATCTGCCTGAGATTTCCCATCATATGAATGATAATGAAGGTGACCCCATGACTCTGCTCACTGCTGATGCGTTTTCAGATATGCGTCTGTCTGGGTGTGAACTTTAGCCAGTGCCCTGAGTAGGTGGGCTGCTTGACGTGGCCTTGGTGAGGAGGTAACATCAGAGGCCCCAGTGATACTATACGTCTGTGTCAGCCTGTCAGTGTACCTGCCACAGGAGGTGTGTGATGACATGTCTATATTGTATTTCCATCACTGGTGTTCAGTCCTCAACTATGCAACCTCAAGGCTGTCAACAGTCTACACCACTGTTTTCCCAGTACGCCTTGTGAAAAGAGATTCACATCATGCTTTTCAAACAGAACCCACTTCTCTAAAGCTTGTATTGAGTCAAGTTTCTCCCTCCCTGCTCTATCTCTCCTCCTGACTCTTTTCTTCCTAATATTAATTTGGCTCAATTCTCGTGCAACTCTTGCCCATACACACTCAACTGAGCAATTACAGCTTCTCCCTTCCGATGTGAATCATTTATCCATTTCAGTAAGTTAGCATGTTTAGAATATTAATCAATTTATTTTATATATTGCCTAGTTCTTGTTCTTGTTGCCATCATGGTTGGTATTGTTTGTAATGTTGATATTGTCTTGTGAGGGTTTTTGGAAGTTTTCTCCCCTGTAACCCCCCCTCCACCCCAACCCTTTTTTTCCTGCTCTCTTTCACCATGGCATTGAAATGTGGATGAATCAAAACCCATAATAAAGTTAGTATTAAACCAAGGGGAGTCTCATACATGTTATGAAGTCTCCTTTGGCAAACCGAATTAGCTTTACCACCAAAAGAAGCCAGACTAACATTGTACTGTTAAGAACGAAGGACAGGTTTAAAATAAATTTAAAAAAAAAAACATTAGAAAAGAAAAAATAAATAAATAAATAATTTTAAATATTCCATGCTTCAACAATGAAATGCAATAAAGTCTTTTATAGCAAGGCAATTCTGAGGCAAAGAAAATAATAATAATAATAATAATAATAATAATAATAATAATAATGTCCATCCAGTTCTCTGATTCCATATGCTTAACACAGTAATTGTGGGAAATAACCAAGTGGGTAAAAGTAAAATGAACTTTGTGTAGCATGACCTAGTAATGGTGTAGACCAAAAAAAAGTTAGGTGCATTGGTTTGAATGCATGGTGTGGTCAAGCAAAGTCAAGAGATGAAAGAGTGCGTGGGATGAAAAGGTGTCAAAGTTGTGTCATAAGTAAAACTACGCCCCCGCAGAGCTGAACTTCACTCTAACGTTTTTGGGTGAAATGCCTGACTTAGTAGCCTGCAGACAGACCTGCTGGTACCCTGGACTGCAACAAATGTCAAGCTGCATGAAACAAAAGTACAGTGGTAGTGCATGCAATGTAGTGTCAAACTGCCGCTGAACTTATCTCTTAGCCTGTCACTAGGGATAAGTATGAGAATTAGTATGATCACATCTCCAAAGACTATGACTTATCCGTTTTGTTATCTGATCAGAAGAAAGAGGAAGAGTGTGGAGTGGCAATGACTTCAGGAGTTTAGTGTGTGAGGTACAAACAATACAACATTGAAAAAAATACAGACTGCTGAGAAGGTACAGAGAGGAAAAGCTACCAGGGGGAGAGTTTAAAACAAGGTCGTGATGTCCAAGGGCAAGGGTGGTAGCTGTAAAACCCAGCAGAGATAAGATCAGAAATCCACCTCAGCATGACGTCCCTTCATCATAGGATAATCCTCAGACATGAAAAGGCAAGCCTATCTCAAATCTGAAGGAAATCTCTATTCCCCGGATTCTTGAGCCGTCTAATGCCACACTGACACGCCCTTCACGCATCTGCCCACACTCTCCTGAATGCTGTGTGTACATTAGATAAGGACAAGGTACGGGGCACTGCATATGGTTTGTTCTCATGTGGACCACACCTATTTCATAACCAACAAGTTTACAAAGTCCAGGCTATGACTATTGGCCAAACATTTTAAGATGGTGTGCTTTCAAAGTGAAAGTAGTGTTTCAGCTTTGATAAATATTTACATTACATCCTGGTTTTCCTGCTTTTTGTAGGAAGACAGAATAGGAGATTATTAGGAATGGGAGTAATTCAAAATGAGTGCCGAGTCTGATATGTATACATTCTTTGTGTATTAGTTAGTTTAGTCCTGTTTAGTGCAGTTTGTATTTGTAAGCTGCAGACAGGAGGCATGGGATTGCTTGTTGCTTGTGAGGATTATGGTTTTATTTTCAAAATGAAAATGACAGAAGTCAGTAATCCATTGCGGAGGAAACAAAAGAGACCTGGTTTGGGTTCAAATTCATTTGACCTCAAAAATATTGCAACACTCGCTAAAATGTAGCATGTGGTTCCAGGAGACAACATGGTTAAAATGCTATGAGGAAAAACTGCGCAACAGTAAAAAGAACAGTAGCAACTTCATTTCGACCAAAACATGTAGCCTAACAGATTAACTGCAAACAATAATTCAGATCCTCACTGGCTCATTTGGTCAGAGACTATTTTACTGGATTCAGAAATACACAGAATGGATGATACCACAGAGTTTCATTTCCAGAGCAGACAGACTATTATGCAAAAAAATAAAAAATAAAAAAAAATACGAGGAAACAAACTGATACAAATGCATTCTGCGTTTGTTGGGTTTTTTCCGTTTTCCATGTAATACAGAGTGTGAGCTTGCATTCAGCTTTTAGGATTGTTTTGCAGAAACCTGAACCACTAACCTGACCTGAATGAGAAATGTCTCCTATTCACTTGCCCAGAAAAGAGCATCTATGATGAAGAAGTGTGGTATGCTTGTCTTTTTCACCCTTGCGGGGAGCAGGAGAAAACATTTATCACCACTTTCCTTTGCACAGATAAGGTGTCTCTATTTATACAGAGTGGAAAAGATAAACTCTGAATGAAACATTGTGGGGCAGAGAGTGAGAGATAGAAGCAAGAGGGGTAGAGGAGAGAAGCGAAGGACAAGGAAGTAGCCTGGTTTTCAATTGCTTGTGTGTGTCCATGGGAGCAGATGGTGCCTATTGGAAAACCATCCCTGCTCAGTCAGGAGACTAGAGGCTGATTCCCATCTCTATCCCCCCTCCAGCTACGACTACAACCAACAGTGACAGTCCATCATGCGTTCACAGTCCTTTTGCCTGGACTAATCCATTCCCACTATGAGACAGTTTGTTTAATGTTATTTAATGGCACTAATCCCCAGGAGATGGAGGGTCCCATGTACAGTACGTCTGTGCACATGGGGCGGAAGATGGCAGGACTGTGGATAAAAGGACAATTTAGAAAGACAAGGCAGTACAGTGGTCTGTTGAGGGCTGCGCCAGGGACTGAGAGATACAGACCGACAGAACTGCACAGGAGATTCAACAGGGACATGAATAGAGCTTCTGTCTCCTAGTTCCCCTCACAAGACAGACAAGAAAGAGAAAAAAAAGAAAAACAAATAGGAAGCAATCCTTACTACAACTTCTGTCCCCTCAGCTGCTGATGTACAGCCCACTATCCAGAGGTGAGGAATGCAACTCTCGTGCCCATTTCTCACTGAAATTACTTGTTGTTGTTTGGACAGACAGCTCCTTGTAAGGTGAGCGGCCGATGCTGTGCCTGCAATGGTCCTGATGAAGTAAAGGAATGGGTGGGGGGGGACTCTTACTACACAGCTGTTGAGTTTCACAGAACAAGTTTGTATCCTGCAAAGGCTACTAGCATACCTTCAAGCGCTTCCAAGTATTTCACAAGGTACTAGAGGCTACAGAAACACAGGAGCTTTTCTCTTTTTTTCTTTTCTTTGGAAGCTCCTGCGTGATTGTTGTCAAACGGTTTCAGGATTAAGATAGTTTATTATTTATAAGAAATCCAGCAACTAGAACCGCTCCCGATTGCCTGGATCACCGCTGTAAATAAACAGTGCCATGAATGAACAGCGACGTTATTAGAGGGCAAGGAATGGTCTTCCTGTCCGACTTACGCTCCAGTGCCATATCGATAGGGCGTATAATAGACTATCAAAACTTGGCGCACACGTTTAACAGGCTTTGGAATGGATATGGACAAATATTCGAGTGTATAAATGCAATAAGCCCACTTTTACGGGATACGGCAGCTTCCCCTGAACTCACCTTGGAGGAAAAGAGGGAGGAGAGGAGTTGCCCAAACGCATACAGTCCCGATATTGAAGAACTCTTCTAACGAAATGACGAAAAAGAAAGAAGTGCGTAAATAAGTTCACATGTTACTCACCTCACGCGTCAAGTGAGGCATTCAGAAAGGCACTATTCCGTGGAAAAACGGGCTACTTGGTTGACTGAATTGTCAATTCCTGCTGAAAGGCGACACGGGCAACTCCTTAACAAAAGAGTCTCTGCTTATCGGGGACTTTCTCCACGCCCAGGTGCCGAGTCACATGGTAATTCCAGGTGTGCGTATGTATGTGTGTGTGCGTGCGGAAGTGCGTGTTCGTGGAGCCGCGGCGCAGTTGGCAGCAACACACCTGTGGGATCCGCTCACGCGTTCGCCTTATTAACTGTCATCGCGTTGGAAACGGGAGGTTGTATGGAGGAAAAGGAGAGGAAAGGGGAGGGAGAGAAAGAGACGCGCGCGCTGAAGGGGGACAGACGCGAGCGGGTACGGAGAGGAATTATTCCCCTCCCACTTTACACTCACCGCCCGCACCGAGGAGACAACAAGCGTCAAAGTAGTAGGCTTTAGAGGGAGAGAGAGAGAGAGAGAAAAGGAGAGAGAGAGAGAGAGAGAGAGAGAGAAGAGGGGAGGGGACAGGGAACAAGTTGTATCGTCTGTTCGCCGACGCGCACACATATTTCCACAAGCGGCAGGAACAGCGGAACAATAACCCGACGTGGTGGTTCCCAAGTGTGTTCCAGAGCCAAGAGGGGGGCCAGGGGCGAATCCAGGGCATTCAGGAGGATTTGGGTTAAAAGTATGTCTCATCATCTCTGTCAAAACAAACCCGTACAATCTACTCAATAAAACTGAAGTAAGAATTTGCATTCATTTTGGTTGAGTAAATTTTGCCCCATATTTGAGTAAAATACTAATTTTAACCCTTTGCTGCATACTGGCCACTACAGTGGTCATACAGCTGTTCTTTTATTGTTTGTTGCATATCAGCCAACACAGTAAACACTAGTGAATCATCTTATACATTATAATTTATACTGTTACTGACTCACTACTACATGATTTAATGTAAATCAACAAACAAAACCGTTTTTGTCATATTATTGCCATGAAGTGAACAATAACTCGTATTAATTTATGTTAAAATGTGGAAAAACAACATTAAAAATGTTCTTATTGCAGCTTTCCATATCACTTTCTGTTATCAGGTTTTAAATACATGTTTATTTTTTTTGCAAAAGTTAAATGCATGGTGTCCAGGAAAGTGGACATTTTTGTAACTCCTTAAAAATGTATCACATTGATATTTTTTATATATCTAAAGAGGAATAGAAACTCTCAGGAAAAACATATTGACAATCTTCATAATTCATGCATGAATGGGCTAACTGGTATACACTAAATAAAATGAGGTCCTCGCAAAATCCACTTACCATATCCGATTACATTACAAAATAAATTAAACATAGAACATTAGTAATATTAACAGTTTATTGTTTTAGGACTATGGTTATTTAAATAGTAGGCATCTTACTCTTAATGAAAATAGTATTGATAACAAAGAGAGGTCAATACTAACTCCAATAAACTTTTGAAGAATAGGATCTAAGATTTGGTCAATGTGTGTAATTCGATTCATGCCAAAAATAAGACCCCACTACAGAGTATGATGAGACAAAGGAGCAACTTAGCTCTCATGGTGCAAGATGAGTAATGAATTTCTCTGTAAGGGACTAATAAACGACTATTCAATTCAATTCAAGAATAGAAAATAACTAAATCAATTATATATATATATATATATATATATATATATATATATATATATATATATATATATATATATATATATATATATATATATATATACTGATCAACTCAGAGCACTGTACAAAGAAAAGAAAAACAGATTCAATCTGTCTTTATTATTCTATTAATTTAAGTAAGTAGCCTAAGTAAAGTGTATTTATATAGCACCTGTCATACACAAAGGAGGTCACAAAGTATTAAAAAATATATATAAATAAATAGAAATACGATAGAGTACTGATAAAAGCACAGATAAAAAAAATACAGTCATAAAAAGAAGAGATTAAAAATAAAATAATGGTCGTAAAAAAAAAAAAAAAACCTAGTCTGAAGCAGATTACAATGCTTGGAGGAACAGGTGGGTTTTGAGATTAAAAAGCATCAACAGAGTCCAGAGTGTGTAGTGCAAGGGGAAGCTCATTCCAGAGCTTTGGTGCAGAATTCTAAAATGAGTGGTCTCCTCCAGTCCTAAACCGGGTATGAGGGACCATCAGTAAGATCATGTCCATCAATCTCAGCCTCTGAGGGGGAGTGTAAGGACAAAGCAGTTCTCTGATGCATGGGGGAGCCTGACCGTGCAGAGCTATGAAGGTTAGCAACAGAATTTTAAAAGTAAAAATAGTAATTGTTAGTGTTTACAAATAAGTAGAATTTAACCAGCCATCATCCATTTTACTGGCAAGTATTATTTTGGATTAAAATGTAACTCAATTTCATAGTTTGTATTTACCAACCCCCAAAATCCTTTTTTTTTTTTTTTTTTTTTTTTACAGTGAGTGCTTCTCAATATTTTTGGCCCCCATTTTGGGGATGTAAAGTCTCCACCCCCCCCACCCCCAACCCAAACCCCAACAATATTGTATCAGTGGTGCAATCATAACTTTTATTGCAAGAAACATCTATAGTGTAACAAAACGTTTACTTTTCCTTGAATAGGTTGTTGTGCAATTAAAAATGTCTTAGATTTTTCATTGAACAATGCAAATAAACTTCACAAGATGACTCACTGAGACAATATTTTTCCAAATAAAAATAGGAATATCTTACAACTATGGCAATGAAGTTACTTTTTTATAACAACAAGCAAATGTTGCTAACAAACATGAACATTTTAACAACTTCAGTGGCTGTAATGAGGCCATTTTCGTTGCACATCTCAGAACATTAAAGTGCAAACTGTACAAACACTGTACAGAAACAATGCATATTTTCTTTTCCAGTCAAATCCCCATACCCACACACAGGTCTGAACCAACAGAGCTCCCCATCTTCATCTACAAAAAGGCAATTTATTTTTTTCGTGTTCTACCAACATCCCATTGCTTTCATGGAATAACTTGATTTACTATCCTTTATTCTAAAAAATTAAAGACCTGGAAAAATGGAAAACTACTTCTGTTACATTTTGTCATTTTTACCTTTCCAAATTGATTTATCAACATTTATTATACTCTATTCTATTTAGAATAGAATAGAATACAATACAATACAATACAATACCAGCAAATGCTAAAATGTTCAAAGTAAATTTAAAAAGAGAGAAAACAGGAAAAACTTCTTTACAAAATATATCATTAACTGGATGAAAAACGAGCTAAGTATGACCGCTGCTATTTGTCAAACTCCATGGGTTGTCCTGCTGAGTCAGTGTTGCAGAACATGACAGTGTTTCCATGTTCATTATGGAGCCTCTGAACATCCAGATTGGTCAATTTCTAATGTCACTGAAAAGCTGAGAATCTGTATTTATCTGAATTATTCATACTTAGGAATAGGATTAATGGTTCTAAAGTTATTAAACATTGCAGATCAGTAGGCGCTATTGGTTGCTGTCTGTTGTTTAGGTAGTTGATGGTTAAAACCTCTGTATAATAAATTGTTGCTGCATTTTGATTTATTTTGCTGGTTTTCTTCTTTAATACTTATGTCTTCTTGCTCTCATTGCAATTGGAATCTTCAGTATCATCAAACATGTAGCCAAATATAACCAACCCATGCATGTAACTACCACTAGCAGAGAGTGTACTAATCCTGTTTTTCCTGTATCTAACATTGGTGAATTGATCTCTTAAGGTTTAAATCATTACAGGAATTCTACTGTTTTTGTTTCATAACTCTAACTTTTATGTTAAACTGCTGCAGTGATGTAAATGATAATCTATTGTTCTTTCCACACTGTAAATTGTTACTCATTCAAAAGCTCACCCAAGGGCAATAACAGGGAATTAGCTCTCACTATAAACTGTATGGCAACTCATCTGTTATATTTTAAGCGACTGGGATGTAATGATGTTAATTGCACTTTTGCTGTCTAAAAAACAACAACAACAACAATATAATACAGAAATAAACCAGTGGCATTTCACGCAAATGAATACAGATTAGTGTGAAAAGGGATTCTGGGGCCATTGCTTGGTTTAAAAATATTTTCAAAAGCATCCACTCCTCATTTATTTACATTTCTCCGAGCCCCATTTGATTATGTCCCTACAAGAGCCATATTAGAAGTCATTATAACACAAATTATTGGTCTTCTCACCCTACTTTTACTGCTGAATCGTTCATCACAAAATGTAATGATTTTGCACCTCTTTGAGCTGTTCAAGTTCTGTAAAGTGAAACATTATGTTGTTGCCTTGTGAATATGTAAGAACCACTGATTCAGCCATTTGTTTCATTCATTTCCTGTAAGGAACATTCTTGACACATTCATGTAAGGGTGAAAAGTTAACTACTTTGATTTCAGATGGGCTCCATATGTGTCTAAGTGCTACTCAAGTCTGATTGGTGCTATCATAAACCAAGATGTTACATGAATAGCATATTTTTGCCAGAGAGCCCGGAGTTTTGTAGCTCTATAGCATTCCCTGTTGTATGGCCGCAAATAATTTTAAGAGAGATTTTTAGGCATGCAAATGAGGCTGTCTGTTTGGGGTGATGTGCTCCGTTTGCCCAGTGAGCCCTGGAGGAAAAGAACGGAGACTTGTGTGGGTGTGAGTCAGTCCCTAACTGCTGACACAGGCACAAAGCTGGCAGAGATTCACAGAGCAAGATGGGGAGATGGCCTTCACAGGTCCTCACATTGACTGATGAGATCAAGGAGAAAGTAGGCCAAGCCAGACAAGTGTCAGGCAAACAGACACCCACAGACAAAGTGGGAGAGGCAAACATTCCCCAATCACAAATAGAAGCGGGGGAGTGGAAAGTAGCTGGGTAGAGACGGGTTGTTTTGGGTCTGAGTTCAATATGTCCAAACCTGTTTGTCTACAGAGTAATGAGGCTGCTGAGTCTTGGAACATGCTAGCCCAGGGGATGTCAGTAGCCAGGAAAGGCCAAGTCTAAGCTTTGCAAATTCACTAAAGTGGAATGGAAAGTTCACTTTGTTCCATTAGATAGTCTGACTGTGATGACATTTTGATCAATGCACCTATACCTTCCTGCAGCTTGCCTTTATATTGCTTGAATAGTGATGATCTGTTATCATGCTGGTGTCAAACAGTACCATTTGTCACACAGTGTCCCTCAGCTGGTCCTGGCTGTAAATTTCTGACTATTAACACATTATACAATGTAATTTATTATACAGCATCTCAGTTGTCCGTGATGTAGTGGTTGTATCAGATTCAAGGTTTGGGGAGTTAAGTTTCCCATGTGGATAGATTGCCCTCTGTTGATGAAAGCTGGAATTGTTTAGTCAATGATTAAATTATTAATCAGGATTAACCTGTGACTTTGCTATTTTGCACACCTACTCATTTAATCATTTAATGTGTATCCATTCAATGTGCAATAATATGTATGATAATATAATGTATAATAATATAATGTATAATATATATATATATATATATATATACAATTGTATTTTATTTACAGTATGTTATGCTAAAAGTCATCTTAAGAGTTTATTTTAGGGCAGACTTTATATATAACTGTGTTACATTTAGCTGATACTTGTCATCAATTGTAATGTAGATTTTATTGTGACGTCATTTCATGGGTGACACAGTTCACAGTTTCAATGATGTGCATTAAGATGCAAGGTGTTAATAACATGCTTCATTAGTGAGGTCATTAGGACACCGAAGCATATCATAGAGCCATTATCAATCCTGGTTGTGCCAAAGATAATGCATTCCACAAGAAATCATATGAATTATGGATCTTGTTTTTTGTTTTTGTTTTTCACTGATACAGTTGACTTATGTTTCCTCTTTTCATTCACTGGGAACTGCTTGCTGCTGAGATATATTAATTCATTGTCATTATTTATCATAACTGCTCTTGTATCTTCAGGTTAAGGAGGCCAGATACACCACAGCTGCAAACCTAAAGATGCAGAGATAACAGATGGAACAGTTCACAGACACAGGAAACTGTCATGATGGTGAATGAAAAATGTGTGAATAAAGACTCAACAGGGAGACAGGAAGGTTATTTAAAGCACAAGGAACACTTTGATTTGAATGCCTCCCTGACCTAGCTAAGTGTGCCTCCAGCTGTCAATATGACTTATATGTAATTACACAGAAAAGGGAGGTTGTGAGAATGGCTCAGCTGTATAGATACTGTATACACAGCTCAAATCCCGCACAACGGCACATTTGACAGGGAGACATCAGCTTTGGCAGAAAACGGACAGACGGCTTATGGTGCCATTCTGACTCAGTCTGGGAATAACCACAAGCTGGGAATAGCAGGGTAGCAGCAGTGTGTGGGCTGGTGTGAAACAGTCTGTGAGCATGTGTCTGCATTTCTTTGTCAGAGACAGAAATGAAGAATATTTAAATCAGAATATTGATGTTCAGGGATGCGGTTAGAGTTTCTTCTATATCAAACGTACTAGAAATGTGTTTGTCTGTGACACTGTGAAGGTAAATTGAAATACTGATGCGAGATTGTGTGTTTGACCTTGAAGTTTAGTGAGAAAGCAAAAATTCACCATGAGCGACATTTGTCTTCTCTTATCAGATGTCCCCTTGCACTGGCTAAGCTGTCACTTTACCCAAGAAAAATGTCATTGTTTTCCTCTCTCAGCTCATAACAAAATCTAATCACAGTTTGCCCACCTCATCCTGAATTGTCCAGGTGGCCCCACTCTGAGAGAGAACAGAGGGACTCTCAGCATCAATAAATGTCTTTAACCAGGCTGATGTGATGTAGCCCAGATCACACAGTGTCTGTATACACCCACACACACACACACACACTTACATGCACATACTATATCTCACTATATCTATTCTTGTCAGAACTGATCAGTAATTCAGAGATGGTGTATGTCCTTGACTGATTGTGCAAATACATGATAATAAGAGGAAGATGCACTCTGCGGTCTATCATAGATCAGCCTACAACACAAAAACACATCTATAAGCTTTACTGACAAGCTCACATTACCCCAAACCAAAACAGTCACACTTATCTGCTGTAAGCTGTTCAATATTGTGTAAGATATTATATCATGACCCAAGTATGACATTGATCCCCCCCCCCCTCTCTTTCTTGAGTCCTGTGATTGATGGTTTGAGGGGAAATAGCTCTCAGCATGCTGAAAACTCGCAACTGCCCACTGAGCCCCTTTTGGATGGCATGGTATTATGTGCGCTGCCCGGCAGCCTGTGCTGAATGGTGGAAACAGCTAAGCCATCTGTTACACTCTATTTTCACCTCTCTGCCTACCAGCGGGGAGACGCAGGGTCCAAAGGGACTTTAACTGTTCACACAGAGCCCTATTTGTTCAACTGGTCAAGTCTAAGCTTTGCAGTGGGAGACCACCAAACCAGATCCCATTTAAGGTATTGGCCCAGGTGACTGTAACACCAGCACAAAGCTTGGCTGGGCAGAGCTGGTGATAAAAAGAAAAACGCTAATAGAAAAGTAATCAGGTGCCTCCCATAGAGAATTAAGGGAGATTATTACTTTCACAGTTGTTAAATGACCGTAAACCAATGTGTCCTCACATTCGTTTAAGCCAGGTTAAAAGGATCATCTTTAGAACTGAACTCATGTCATATGTTTCTTACTTTGAGGGAAGAAAATTTTGGGCTTTCTAGGTGAGGATGAAACAGAGGCTGGCAGGATTCATTTGAGATTACTTGGTGCAAACATGGTGTAATCCCCTTATCTGCGTACTTACCTGTCCCTGACAGTGATCCAAGCCTACCTCTATGAGCCTCATTGGCCTGACATTCTGGCAGGAGCAAATCCCTGTCTAATGTGTCAACCCAGGCAGCTTTAACACCTGGCACGCCAATACTTATCTGCTGGGCACCCAAAAGCACCTGCATTATCCCACTGAAGCTTCACAACAAGCAAAAGGTCCCTAATATCCACAGAGTGAAATTACAGCTTGTGTCACAGCATACACAGACGTCCATGTACAGGTGAGTAATGAGGGCTCAGAATACACAGACAATATTATACTACATCCCTGTTTTAGCATCATTAGCCATCTTTTCATATTCTGAGCATATTGAATACTGTACAATATTTTTCTATTTCTCTTTTGTGCGCTTTGTAATCAATGTGGAAACATATTGTTTATTTTCTTTTGTATTGGTAAAACACTAATAGTGTAAGAAACAGCTTTACATGAAATGACATTACAAAGTAAATGTGCCATTGCAAAAATGCACTGTCCAAGTATCTTAATTCTTTCAGTTATTCTAACAATGGACAGAGTAAAATTTAAGATTACTTCCAGTGTTGGTGAAAATAATTTGAGTTAACAGAGGATTTACACTGTCAGTGTCATGTATTCAGTGTTAAAATAAACACATTTTCTCAGAGTTAATTCAACCTGAGAAGAGTAAGATATATTTCAGTGTTTAACCCTTGTGCGGTCCTTCAGGTCAAAGAGACCCGGTGGCTCACAAATGTACCTTTTTATACGTACTGTAGGATGCCATTGCTTACTACTGAAAACAGTAATATATCCTTGGGGGGTGGGGTGATGAGTCTATGGAACTGAACTTTGGAATCTGGGTTTTTAAGACCCGATTGTAGGACACAGCCAGTGTGCCTTTTATGAAGGACCGCACAAGGGTTAAAAAAATAATGATTCTGAAAAGCTCCACCCACCAACCTCTGCACTCAAACTGAGTGAGAAGTTGGACATTGAAAAACTGTGGTAAGTTTTTCTAAATAAACTGTTGCTTTTGTTTTTTAAAAAATAATAAAGTTAGGTTGCATTTTCAAATAGTTAAAAATCAACACACTTTGGAGTAATTTATTTATGAAAATGTAATGTTATGCATGTTTAACACTAGAAGTAATTTCTTAACACTTAACTCTTGAGTGTTGAATGTGAATAACACCGGGTGTTATTTCTCACATAGTGTAAACATTAATTGGCACTAATTAGTTCAGTGTAAAATATTAACTCTTACTAGTGTAAAATTGACTGTTGAAATGTAACTTTAGGTTCAGTGTAAATTTTACACTCTGTAAATAGGGACCATACAGTATGTTCGTTGAGAATGTGTTCAAATTAACTCTTTAAGTGTTATATTAACACTGATTTTGCTGTGACAAGTCATAAAAATATGAGTAATTTGTACACAGTATGTAGGCCTAACCTATTAATAATAACAATATACTCAGGAATATTCAAAATCATGTCTGTCATAACAGACATAATAAATAAAAAAACACAAATGGAAAAGTCAATGACACATTCAATTTGTTTTGCACAATAAGACCTGTATCACCTGGTGAAGCATCCTTTTCACAGCCAGACAGAAGTTAATCTAATGAATTGATAAATGTAAATGTAAATGTCTCAGTTGATAGAGTGGGTCGCCCAATGACCGAGAGGTTGGCGGTTCGCATCCCGGCTCTGGCTGTCCACATGTCGAAGTGTCTTTGGGCAAGACACTGAACCCTGACTTAGGCCCCAGTAGGACTGACCTTTGACCTTAGAAACCTACTGGTGTATGAGTGTGTGTGTGTGAATGGGTGAATGAGAGGCTAATGTAAAGCGCTTTGAGCACCATGAAGTCAATGGTCAATGACCTCTTTTCAAGGGAGACCTGCCCAAGAATGGCAGCAACACATAGTTTCATTAAAGTGTCATTGTTTCATTGATATAAATTCAGTTTCATTCATATATCTCCAAATAGAACAAAATGACCCCAGGGGGGTCAGGAGGGTTGGAGGTTAGAATCTACTAGCACTTATAAAGAGAAACTAAATAAAGATTTGGCGACAGTGAGATGGAAAGACACCTCTGAAGCAGTCAGGTTTAGGATGGGTGGCCATCTGCCTCAAGTGGCTGGAGGTGAGTGGAAAGAACAGAGATAAAAGAAGAACAAGGATAAACAACAAACATAAAGTGGACAGGTTAGAGTACCAGTGACTGCCCATCACAATCATAGACGTCTAGACTCAGAGGAAGACAAAACACAAGCAAGAAAGCAGAGACTGGGGCAAAGAAAATATAAAAGAGGCATTATGTTGAGATGAATACATACAGAATTGTAGACTTTATATGCTGTACTTAACTAATGCTAATTATGTCACCTACTGCATTAATATCAAGCCTATTAAAACAATATGAACACCAGTTTTTAGAAGTAGAACAGTAACAGCAACAAGCCTTGTGAATCAGCAGCAGTACATACAAAAAAACCTAAACTAAATAAAAAGCAAGAAGCACGGGCTAAAACTAAAGAGAAAAAATAAATGACATATTTATATACATTTAATAATATATACAGTGGATATAAAATCTTTATACACCCTGTTCAAAGGATAAGTTTTTATGATTCAAAATAATGAGCCCAAGATTTCTTTTTTTTATGTCCACCATTAATGAGACCCTAAAACCTCTACAAGTCAGTTGAAAAACAAGCTGAAATATTTGAGGGGGAAAGTAATAATTTATAATACATACAATGAACTGGGGGGGCGGCACGGTGGTGCAGTGGTTAGCACTCTTGCCTCACAGCAAGAAGGACCCTGGTTTGATTCTAACACCAGACCTTTCTGTATGGAGTTTAATAATAATACATTTTATTTGTATAGCGCTTGTCATGGCACGCTTTACATGAAGTAAAAAATAGAACAATAAGAGTATGACTACAATAGGAAAAGAAGCAATAAAACAAAAAAAAAAACAATAGAAAATCAATCACACATTAAAACAGACACAATAAAAGTAATCAAACATTAAAAGCAATTTGCATGTTCTCCCGTGTCTGCATGGATTTTTTCTGGTTTCCTCCCACCATCCGAAGACACGCACTGATAGGTTAATTGGTTAATCTAAATTGCCCATATGTGTGAACTGTAAACTATGTACAACTGTAAACTAAAACTTTGGCTTTTATTACTGCACTCAGTGTTTTTGGGTAGGAGTCAATCAGTGGGGCACATCTGGATGTGGCTGTAATTGTCCACTCTTCTTCATAAAAATTCTCCAAATCTCCAACTAATTCTGTAAAGCCCTGTGAGCTAACCTTGTTGTGATATAGGACTCTCCAAGGGAAATTGAATTTAAATGAAATCTGTCAAATTGTGAGGGCATCTCTTGTGCACATTGTGGACATAATCTATTTCTGTGATTGTTTATTTTTTGTTGTGTTTGGAGGTGTAACATATGGCTGCGCTGATCTGTGGGACGTGGCTGTTGTATCTGCTACCACTGCCACAATCACAACTAGAAAAGCACTCTGAGAGCACAGAATTCTACCAAGGCATACCCCCCCCCCCCGGTGCTTGTGAGTTTGTTTGTTTACAACAATAACTCAACCCCCCCCCCCACCACCACCACCACCACTCCAACCCATTACCAGCATCAAAATCCATCCATTTAAATTAAATTAAAAATCCTCCTCCTTAGATATGAAACCATTAACGGTATGGGCCCCTCTTATCTTAAAGATTATCTGTTTCCATACCAGCCCAATAAAACCCTTCGTTCTCAGAATGCAGGTCTATTGAATGTGCCCAGGGTTTCTAAAAGTACAGTAGGAGCTAGAGCCTTTAGTTATCAGGCTCCTGTCTTATGGAATCAGCTTCCATTTAATATTAAAGAGTTTGACACAGTCTCTACATTTAAAATTAAGTTGAAAACATTCCTGTTTGAGAAAGTCTATGGTC
>CM035788.1:39405171-39435171 GCA_020466265.1 Siphamia tubifer
AGACTCCCTACCTGACCACATAGTTACTCTGGACAGCTTAAGTGTAACACCCAGTTCCACAGTTAAAAATTTAGGAGTTTTATTTGATCCAGATCTTTCATTCAAAATGCACATTAACCAAACTTGCAGAACAGCCTTCTTTCACCTGCGCAACATAGCCAAAATTAGGAATATTCTGTCTAAAACGACTGCAGAAAAATTAATTCATGCATTTGTTACATCACGATTAGATTATTGTAACTCCCTACTTGTAGTGTGTCCTAAATATTCCCTAAAAAGCTTGCAACTGGTTCAAAATGCAGCAGCAAGATTATTAACAGGATCTAATAGAATAGAACACATCACCCCTGTGCTCCAAACCCTTCATTGGCTACCAGTTGAGTCTAGAATTGAATTTAAAATCCTCCTCCTTACATATAAAGCCATTAATGGTATGGGCCCCTCTTATCTTAAAGATGATCTGGTTCCGTACCAACCCAATAGAACCCTTTGCAGGTTTATTGAAAGTTCCTAAGGTTTCTAAAAGTACAGTAGGAGCTAGAGCCTTTAGTTATCAGGCCCCTGTCTTATGGAATCAGCTTCCCTTTAATATTAAAGATGCCGACACAGTCTCTACATTTAAAATCAGGCTTAAAACATTCCTCTTCGAGAAAGCCTATGATCAGGTTAGTTAAAAAATTATGTGGTGTATGAGTCACAGTTCAGTCTAGGCTGCCCTAGGAGTTAGAATGCTGGGGAAGTACAGTACACTGAGTTCCTTCTTTCTTCTCTTTCTCTCCCTCACACCTGTTTCTGTAACTTTTACAACCTATCTTTCATACCAAGTCTGTTCATGACTAGTCACCTGCATTTTTTAAATCTCATTTGTAATTTTCTTCAAATCTCATGATGACTTTTTATCTCAATTGTGACTCCCCCCCCTGTTTTTACTAAATCCCCTGTTCATACCCATAAAACTGAGTACAGTGACCCTATCAAACACATTATCTACACACTAACTCACTTTTAAAGGCTTTATTTTAGATTCTTTCGAAGCTTTTCAGATTTTTTTTCCCTGGTTAAATAAGTATTATTGTGGTCATGGCAAAAAAGAACGTGAAACGTGAAACATTTGTTTCACGTTTTACTTTTGTACTTTTTTTTTTTTACTTTTAGTTCAGTGAATGAGCTGAATCAGTACTTCTACTTTTACCAGAATATTTTTTCACACCAGTAGTACACTGTACGTCAACTTAAGTACAGAATGTGAGTAATTTGAACACCTCTGAAAATTACATAATTTTTCATGGCAGACCTGATGATTTTTCACGGCACATTAATGTGCCAAGGCACACTGATTAGCAAACACCGACTTAGCCTTAGGCTTGGCCTTAGCCGTGATAGACACTGGATTAGACTTGTTTTCGTTGCTCTGTATACGTCACATTGTTTGTTACTCGTGTGGCACCCTGGAAAATAGTTCATTTGTTCATGAAAGGGACACCCCCAACATTTTTATTTTAAATACTTTTCTGTCCATATTTTGTTTATTACTTCATCTGTGAAACTGTTTGGTTCCGGTTGCAATATCGCATCACGCCAGTAGGTGTCAGTAATGGCACAGTGATCAGAGACTTGACTTATTGACATGCGCAGACGCAGCTCAAGCTCCGTTGTAGGCTGCGAGTTGTCAAGCAGAGCCATTGCTGAACGAGGTCCTGTTTTTATCTGTTTTCACAGGTGGGTTAAGTGCACAAGCAGTAAGTTAGAGACAATATAAGACTTTTTTTTAAAATGTGTACAATGTTAGATACGCAGTCAGATCGCATTTTAAAGTGTTTTTGTTGTTTAGCTTTGTAACGTTAGCGGCGCTAGCTTAAATGCTAACATCCTTGTGCTTCTTTTGTGGATGGCACGCGTGAGGTTTTTGAATGTTGTTCTGGTTCATATATGTGTAGTAAAAATACAAATAGGAAGTGAGAGTGCTGGTCCAGAGGTACAAATGTGTTTTTTCAAGTTGTACAAGTTTAAGTTCGTTTTTCATGTAAGGTGTTTTATTTTCGAAAAGTGACATAAAAGAGAATGACATGTAGCAGATTGAACTATGTATTCACGAAAATACTGGACTGCATGGTATGATGCGCAGAAGCAGCTCAAGCTCCGTTGTAGGCTGCGAGTTGTCAAGCATAGCCTTTGCTGAACGAGGTCCTGTTTTTATCTGTTTTCACAGAGAAATAAAAAAGTCTCCTGTTGCACACGAGTGTGTTGTCTTGACGTGTGTTACACTCTCATTGGTCATAGCACTGGCCTATTACGTGCAGAGCAGTTTGATAGACAGCTACTGATCCCACCCGTACACTTAAACTCAGTCTATGGATTTTCTCCAGAATATAAATTCATATCATAGTCAGGCTAGCCAAAAGTTACATTGAGCATAACTAGACTACTACGGCAGCAAATTAGATTTGCTACCGCTAGGGACGGCTAGGCTAAGAAATTGTTGCATCTCCTTCAGTGTTGCTGTTGACCTCTTGACAGCCACACCAGATTGGTCTCACTGCTACTCCACCAAGAAATTGGCAAAGTTATGTTTTCACCAGTAGCTATGCTTTTGTTTCTTTGTTAGTTGGCAAGATAACTCAAAAATGTATGGATGAATTTGGCAAAACATTTTTTGGAAATGTTGATACTGATACAAGGAACAAGGGATTTTGGTGGTGATAATTGGAGGTGTGTGTGTGGGGGGGGGGGTCTCCGCTCTCTGAGTGTTTTTCTAGTTTCATCAGCGTTGGAGGGATGTATAGTTCTCTGTAATGTCACTCTTGTGCCTTATTTTCTCCACTCCATGGTATATTTAATGCCTTGGAAATTAATTTGAACCCCTTTACTTACTCATACCTTTGAACAATGACATCCCACTGATGCTTTGAAAGGTCTCTGCAGAGCATCGCTTATACTGTAAAGATGTGGCTACATACATGTCAGGAAAAACCTACTAGAACATTCCAATGTTATTCGTGGTTAATCAGAAACACTTAAATGGTGCCAGATGTGTGCTGACTACCATATAACATGAATTGAAATGTGATTGGCTCATTCTGAACACAGCCATATCTCCAGTTACAAGAAGGTGTGCACACTTGTACAACCTCATTATCTCAGTTGTTTATTTTAACTCCCCATATAAGACATATAAGGATAAACATATCTGCTAGTCAAATCCTGGTAAATGGCCAGGATGTGTCTCCATTGTAACTTTTTGATCCATTTTCTGTAACATCTGACATCTGTCTTATTTACAGTTACTTAGAAAACAAAGAAGAGGAATAGGTTTATTGTCATTGTGCATATCCAAGAACACATAAAAATGAGATGAAGTTTGCCTGGACCCTCCAGGCCAGTCAGGTCTTGCAGCCCCTTGTAAGGTGCTACCTTTGATATTGATTACCAATTGATAATAACGATTAGTAATAAAAAAAATGGAAAAAGAAAAAACAAGCAACATGATATGATTAATATTATATGCAGACCCTTTCCAAAAAAGTTCATTTATTTCCTTAATTCCATTCAAAAAGGTAAAACTTTCATAGATTATAGATTCAAGACCCACAATTGAAATTATTTGAAGTATTTTTTTAAAAGTTATATATATATATATATATATATATATATATATATATATATATATATATATATATATATATATATATATATATATATATATATATATATATATATAATTTGGCCTTCCAGCTCATAAAACCCACGGAAACAGGAATTTGAATACTATAAAGAAATCATGCCTACTTTTGCAGAGCATGAATGTTTTAAACTGAGTGTAACACAAATGGTCTACTAAAGTCAAAGCACGTGCACAGGCTTCCACAGGTGTCATTAAACTGTTTCAATTTGGTTCAAGAACACTGCAGACGTAACAGTCCAGAAGACTGTTATTGATCCTGACCGTAGGATGGGCCACACATGTTCATAGCTAAGGAGGCTGGCTGTTCAGAGTGATCACTGTGTCCAAGCATATCAATGGAATCTAGTGGAAAAGCAAAATCTGGCAGGAGAAGATGCACCAGCAAAACAGATGACTCACCGTAGGCTTCAGCCAATTATCAAACAGAGAATCTGTCTGAGATCCAGAAAGAGAGGAATGAGGCGGTAGTCACAGCTTCAAAAACCACCACATGCAGGAGATGGGCTACAACTGTCAGGTTCAAGCCACTTCTGAGCAGCATCAAGTGAGGAAGTTTTTCAACTGGGCCAGTGTTGGTCAGTGGTCCAATGTCCTGTTCTCCCATGAAAGTAAAGTGGCTTTCATTCAAGAACCAAGGGTTCGGAGCAGGAGTTTTCAAAGTATGGGATAGTGAGCTCACCCCTAAAAGAACTGAAAAGCACCCCCATGCAAACACACACACCACCACCACCTTTACTTTTCTATTTATAGATGTATTACTTCTTACACATAATTTTTAAACATCTTCATCTCTGTTTGTGCTTAAATATCTTTTTCACATCACATTTTAACATCTAAGTATGCCACTACTTTTAACACATCTTAACTTTGTGTTTTCAGCATATTTTCCCCCATAATCTTTACATGTTTTTACCTTTTTTTAAAAAAAAAAAGTTTCACATCTGTGTATCTTTTTTTATTATCTTTTAACGCAAGTTAACATTTTCTCTTTCACTTAAGGTGTGATTGTGCCCCTCACATGTACTGTAGTTGGTTAACTACAGTGCATGTGGTTTTTGCATATGTGAGCCTGCCTTGCTATTTAAAAACCACTGGTTTGGAGGAAGAAAGGTGAAGGAGCAGAACCTGAGCTGCTTGAGGTCCAGTGAGAAATATCCTCAGTCAGTCATTATTTGGGTATTGTGTCCAGTGCATGTGTTGGTGAACTCTGTTTTCTTAAATCCAAGGTTATCACAAAAGTCTACCAGAGGACTTTATGATTCCTGCTGTTGAGAATCTGTATGGAGATGCAAATTTCATCTTCCAGCAGGACTGGGCCCCTGCCCATACTGCCACAGGCACCAAAACCTGGATTGATGTCCATGCCGTCACAGTGGTTAACTGGCCAGACCCCATTGAGAATGATTCTCAAGAGGACAATGAGGGCCATCAGACCCAAAAGCAAAGAAAAGATGACCGCAAGCATGAAGGAAATCTGGGCTTCCAGAAGTGTCTCAGACAATGCCACAAGCTGAGTGCTTCAATCCCACAATGCATCGATGCAGTGATTAAGGCAAAGGGTTTCCCAATCACATATTGAAGATTGATATATAATTTTACATGTGCCATATTTTTTATTTGATTTGTGACCTTAATTTCTTTATTTCTTTTCTTCAAAAAATAAAAAAATAAAAATCTTTCTTCGTATTACTTAAATGTTTTGAATTCCTGTTTTGGTGAATTTTGTGAGCTGAAAGGCCAAATTATATTAAATAAATAAATAAATTGTGATCCCTAAATGTATAATTTTTAGGGTTTTGTATTTCCTTTTCTTGGTATTTTATTATTCTCTAAGAAAATCTACAATTGTTTTTCCTTTACTATTAATTAAAAAAAATATTGCTTAACGTAATAATTCCAAGTGTGGGCCAAATGAGACATTCTATTCTTTTATTGGTCACAACATCCAGATACTTTAGCTCTGTTTTGCTGTGTTCTGTTTTCTGTTTCAACTGGACACACATATACATACATACATATTCCACTCGGTACAATGGTCAATTCCATTAAATTAAGAGTCATTCTCTTGGGTGTACATAATAATGATTTGTTATTCACCACATTACTGTTTTACCATCACAACATGTTGTTTATTTGATCTGAATAAAAATAAACAATCCAACTTTTGAAGGACAACGGGCCTTCCCAGTAAACAGCATCATGTTTTGTGTCTCTGTTGACATCTAGCGGTAGAGTAACATAGTACTATTGACAGGTTGGGCTGGAGCAGTCGTGAGTTCGTTATGAGTTATTGTTAATTTATCCAGTTGTTATTCAGCTTTAATCTCGAACAACGTGCATAGTAACCAACTAACATATGAAATGAGTGTCTGTTCGGTGAATATTCGATCATTTGTTCTCAGTCTTCTATATCAGTCTTCAAAATGTGTGATGATATACCCTTGTAAATGAACCCCATCACAATCGGACTTTTGTATTTGTCACATGTGAAAAAGACCGTGTAATAATCAAAATTGCACATATATGCAAGCGTCCCGTTTTGTCTACGAGTTGAATAGTATTTTCTCCTTTAAATGACGTCAGAGGGGAGGCGGGGCTTTAGCGAGCGTTTGATGTGAGAGATTCAACCCATGATGCCTTGCGAAGTCACGACTATTTTATTTACTTTAAAACTTAAATTAGATAAATGTTAGTTCATGTCAAACATAAGTCTGAAATTATATTAATTTTATAAACAATGTATAAAATGTTTCGATTGTACATGGAGCACCACGAGTGAAGTATATATGTCAGAAAGTCACTCCCTCGTCACTAACGTTATTCTTCAGCTTTGCGCAGTGGCAGTATCGTAGCCTATGAGGTTTATCCGAGGCGCGATTATTGCTAGTTGAAAACTTTACCCAATACCCCGCCTTGACGACTTGAAATATAGTCGGCAATGGCAATTTTTGACGGTCTCTAAGGAGACTGATGAAACTGTTAAAATAAACTTGTAACCGAAGACTTATCACAAGTGATCACTCCTATAAACGACTCATAACTAATATTGCGTAACACAATTCAAAAATGTTACATCATAAATAAGTATGTGTAATATCAGTGGATAGCATTGACATTAAACAATTGTATAATCGTCAGTCAACAGCGTTAACACTGAAAATAAAGGCAATTTCATTCAGAATGCAGTTATTAGGACGACGTATTAGATTTACATAAGACAATAATCACTACATCATCACTACAAGACTAAAGTTATAACATAATATCAATAAAGTCGTAGTTTTATAGAACTTCTTGAGTTGTAGAGTTATGAAGTCTAAGCACATTTGCTCAACAGCACCATAAAGACAGCCAGACTACCATTCTGCTGTTAACAGTCTGGACAAGACAAGTTAAAAACTAAAACAACAACCAGTAATTAACGAGAATAAAATAATTATATTTCGAAAATAAAGTCATAATATAATGAAAATAAGTCAGGTATGCAAACAATAGGTGGACGATTTATTTTTTCCTATAAATAAAATGTGTTGAATATATTCATGAAATACTTGTATTATTTCCTCCACACCTTCATTGTATTGTTTCATTTAGTATTTTTATTAGAGTACCGTTTAGGGGGTAAAAGTTTCTCATGTGGCCCCATAAGAAAAACAATGATCAGCCCCAGGACTGTGCGTAACTACAGACAGATTCCGTGTATATAAAACCCTGACAGAGACGTACAGGAGTCAGATTCACTTCAGACTAACTTAACGGTTTTCTTCAGCTTTGCGCAGTGGCAGTATCGTAGCCTATGAGGTTTATCCGAGGCGCGATTATTGCTAGTTGAAAACTTTACCCAATACCCCGCCTTGACGACTTGAAATATAGTCGGCAACGGCAATTTTTGACGGTCTCTAAGGAGACTTCCAAGTCTGTAATAAAAATCAAACCCCTATAGTTCTGTTCAGTTGCAATGGTTAGCAGTTATCCAGTTAAATCTTGATTTCCACATATACACGGAATTATGTGTATTTGTAACAACAGCTAAATTACTCTTAAATGGTCAGTTAACAATAGAGATGGGGTTTTTATGACTCGTTCCTTTCAAAGATGCATTAAAAACGGACTCTTAGGCTTTTTCTTTATTGTTTTAAAGTGTTTTAAGGTGCTTCAACTGGGTCCACGTGGGTATTCAAGCCAATTGATGGACTACTGCACCACAACCATTTTTTAAAATATATGTATTACTTTTCCTGTGTCTCTGGCTCATTTTAAATTCTAAATATTGACTTCTTTGTGACCAAACAAACGCATTGGAAAGTTGTGTGATTTAACTGACTTTTGATCTTCCCACCATTGACATACGGAGAACTCCCTCCCACTGTCGGGCCCTTGCTGCGCTGTGATTGGTCAATCAGCATTTTAGGGCGGGGTGTAAAGAAGCATGTTATGTTGATTGACCAATCACAGCGCAGCAAGGGTCCGCGAGTGGGAGGGGATTCTGCGTAAATATCTCTCTCTCTCTCTCTCTCTCTCTCTCTCTCTCTCTCTCTCTCTCTCTCTCTCTCTCTCTCTCTCTCTCTCTCTCTCTCTCTCTCTCTCTCTCTCTCGCTCTCTCTCTCTCTCTCTCTCTCTCTCTCTCTCTCTCTAAATGGGGGCGAATGGGGAGCTTTTGTGTGTGTCAGCCAGCTCTTTCAAAATAAAGAACAAAAATATTTTACTTTATTACTTTATTCTCATTATAGGCTATAATACATCGTCGTAGTTTTAAAACAGAAATAAATAAATAAATACATAACAAAAGAAAGTGGGATATGCAAACAATAGGAGGATGATTTCTGTTTTTAGATAAATAAAATGTTTTGGAATATATTCATGAAATAGTTGTATTATTTCCTCCACACCTTCATTGTATTGTTTCATTTAATATTTTTATGAGCAGAGCTGCGGGTGGCAAAACAATGATCATCCCAAGGACTGTGCTGTAACTACAGACAAAGCGGATTCCGTGTATATAAAACCCTGACAGAGACGTACAGGTGCCAGATTCACGTCAGACTGACTTTAGGATTTACTTCAGCTTTGCGCAGTGGCAGTATCGTAGCCTATGAGGTTTATCCGAGGCGCGATTATTGCTAGTTGAAAACTTTACCCAATACCCCGCCTTGACGACTTGAAATATAGTCGGCAACGGCAATTTTTGACGGTCTCTAGGGAGACTACTAAACCTGTTAAAGATACACTTAGTTTCCGTATTACTCAGAATTCCCCAAGTTGTTGTACCATTTGGAATAGTATTATCATCGTCTGTATATATATATATATAGAGAGAGAGAGAGAGAAAGAGCATGTGCAAGTAACATCATCATTAAATGTTTAATGATCAGAAATAAAGACAGTTTAATTCAAAATGCATTTTTTTACGACAGCATATTGGGGTCACATAAGAAAATAAAACCCCTCATCACTACGAGAATAATAAAGTTATTACATAAAAGCAATAAAATAGTAGTTTTAAATAACTCATTGACTTGTGGAGTTATGGAGTCACTCTTGGCAAAGCACATTTGCTCAGTACCAGAAAGGCAGCCAGACTACTCTGCTGTTAAGGATGCTGGACAAGACAAGTTAAAAATCTAAAACAAAACAAATAAACCATCAATTAACGAGAATAAAGTCATAATATAATGAAAATAAAGTCATACCCACTCATAATGGCAAACTTGATGATGATGATGATAGAAGTTTATTTTGAACAAAACAAAACCAAAAAAAAGAATAATGCAGAATAAATGCAATAACATGTTAAAAAGGAATGAGAAGTCAAAACTTATTTAATCCAACCCCTTCTCCTGTACTACTTTTTATACATTCACTTCCCCAAGGTGCTACTAGTACTGCTACTACAAAATACACATGTACATTTGAATAATGAAAATTAATATACTGGTCAGAAAAGGACCAGTTGATGTACATAAATAAAAAAGAAAAGTGACTGTTACTCTCCATTTCATCCCTGTATCCTGTGAAAACATTCTTTATATTTTGTTTTAAATGTCATCATGTTTGGACATTGTTTTAGTTCTTCACCCATACTGTTCCACAGAATGAAATGCAAAATCTTTTCCTGTTTTTGCAGATTTGATTGACTTTGAAGCTGTGTTTCCTTCTTAACTGATACCCCTCCTGCTGTTTACTAAGCAGGTTTTGTATATTTTGTGCTAGACTGTTATTTTTAACTTGTACATAATTAGTGTGGTTTAGAATTTTACAATGTCTGTAAATTTGAGTAATTTTGAGTGTAAGTAGAGTGTGTGAGTGTGATCCAGATAACCCACATTATTTGACCCGTATTGCCGATTTTTGCAGAATAGTTAGTAAAGCAATTGAACTGCTGTAATTATTGCCCAAAATCTTGGCACAACAACTGAAATATAGTAAGATAATGGAACAGTGGAGGATACAGAGTGATTTGTGATTCAAAACCTGTTTTGCTTTATTTAATACTGAGATGCTTCTGGATAGTTTGGTCTGGATATGATTGATGAGTGGTTTCCAACAGATTTTCTCATCTATTATGACTCAAAGGAATTTATATTCACTCCATGTATCTGCATCTGTACCTGAATGTTAATTCTGCAGTTCCCAAATACCACTATTTTCATTTTATTTAAATTTAATAATTTATTTCTATCAAATCATATTTTCAATGTAATCATTTCTTTTGTGACATCATCCAGCAACTTTTTAAAATCATCCCCAGAACAGAAAATATTTGTGTTATCCGCAAACAACACCAACCTCAGACACCTTACAAATATCATTAATATAAAGAATGAATCATTTCGGGCCCAACATTGACCCCTGGGGGACCCCACAGACAATGTCCAAACATCACCACCCAACTTCACAAACTGTTGTCTCTTATATAAATAACTTTTTATCCAGTGTGACACAATTCCTCTGATGCTGACTCTTTCCAGTTTTGTAAAAACTAGTAAATCATGATTCATTGTGTCAAAAGCTTTTTTGATGTCAATAAATATTCCAAGGCCATATTTCTTTTGTTCAAGAGCATTTGTGATTTCTTCTATGGTTTCTATTATTGCTACTAATGTTGACTGTTCGATCTAAACTCATATTGACTGTCACTCAGTAATTTATGTTTGATTATGAATTCTTCCAGCCTCTTGTTAAAGAGTTTTTCGAGTATTTTGGAAAATTGTGGTAATAAGGTGATCGGCCTGTAGTTGGTGAAGTGATGCTTGCTCCCAGTTTTATACAGTGGAATGACTTTGGCCATTTTAATTTTGTTTGGAAATGAAGCAGTTTTAAATGATACATTACAGATATATGTGATTGGTTTTGAGATTCCTTCTATAACTTGGAACATTTTGTTAAGTTCTACTTTCATTTGGGGTTCACGCACAATGAAAATCTGAGTTTATTACTCCAACAGCTCTTTATTATTAGTCTAAGAACTTTGAAGTGAGTTTGCACACATTTGGGTTTGTTTGGTCCTAAGAACCAAACTGATTTGGAACAAATTGCTTCTTTTGTGGAGGAGGAACTGAGTGAAAGTGTTCGGCTGCAGGACTGTCAGTGGTTTTACACCAGAGAGTTTTAGAGAGGGTTTGTTGTTTCCTAAAAAACTGTGAGGATTTTATTCCGAGATTTGGATCAGGTAAATGGTAAATTGAGTGCCTTTATATAGTTCTTTTCCACCTTCATGGTGCTCAAAGCCCTTTACATTAGCCTCACATTCACCCATTCACACACACACTCATACACCAGTAGGTTTCAAAGGTTCTGTGAGTCCTACTGGGAGACTAAGGGCGAATTCCAATTCTTCCCTTAACCCTCAATCTCAAAATGCGCGCTACCATGAAGTGTAAGTGCCGTCCCAATTCTAAGAACGTTTAAATTAACGGGCAAGTTTGAGGGCTGTATATCCCTCAATATTGAGATTCACCGACACCACCCTTGGGAACAAGGGTTACCTAGAAGGCTGTATTTTCTTTATTAATGGAGATATAAAAATTACGAAAATCATTATATTATCTTAGTTTAGGTCCGTTTTATGGATTATGTACCTCATTGTTGCATGACATGTTGGTCTTTTGTCAATAGCAGCTGGTGTGGACAAGCTAGCTATCGTTTAAGTTAGCTAACGTTACAAAAACGTTATTTTTCGCAGTGATAATGGAGTTGTTTTATCAAGATAACAGACTATATCACATGCTTGTTTCGATAATGTATAAGTTGACCAGGGTAATGTCATCTCCCATAGCCGCAGAGTTATCTAACGATAGTTACAGCTGGTGTTTACCTTTCATTGAGCTGTAGTATGTGGTGACTGTTGAATATGGTTGTGTTATTTATACAGATTATTTTTTGATAGCTCTAACTGAAGGAATAATTTACAGATAGTCCACAACAATTTAAAAAATGTGGACCTGATTGACCAGTCGATGATAGCTGTGACTTATGATTAAACAGGCAGGGTTAACAGTGCAAATATTTAAAAAATAATAAAGTTGTGTTTCATTTCAGGGACTATAGAGACAACACTGACCCTGAGATAGTGGTGGTGTGGTACATTCAGAAGGTCTAAACAATACTAAATGATTATTATACTTCAAACAGTCAATTTTATCAACAAATGAAGGCATCAGAACTGTTTCCACTCTGTTTACAGGGCAAGATACCTGAAGAAAGAGGTTAAATTATTGTACCTCAGGAGTCATTTCACCTGTACAATTGCATCCCATATTTGTCTTACTGTCTGCATCTCCGTTCATGAACTACCTGCCTGATAGAAGCAGCCTGTTTGGGAAGAAAGTGTAATTTGCGCACGATTTAATTCTCATACGTGCATGCCTACGTCACGGTGCCACAAAATAAATACACGTAATATTTCGGGAAAAATATTAGATATTTTTACATTACCGTTTTTTATTACATTTAAACCCATCATGCACCCATCCACCCATCCATACATCATATGTTTTAGTTGTACATTGTAAAAAAAAAAAAAAAAAAAAGTCCCATCATGCTTTGCTACTGTAATCTGACGTCATGTGGATAGCTACTTCCGGGTTTGTGATTATTTTTCATTTATTTTGTTTGATAATTATTGCTCCCTCATTGATATTTTGCCTTTCTAACATTTTTGCATTATATTCCGTATGTAGTGTGTTATAAATTGGATTGGCACTAGGTTTTGTTCCCCCTTCACTCTCTGCCTCGCCTCCTGCTCGAGCGCCCACGTTCGTCTCGAGAACGCGCACACCAGGCCGCGCGCCCCGGGGTTTCTGCAGCAGTTCTGAAACGACATGTGGCAGCTTTTGTTTTTTGTTTGGCCGGGTGAATCCGAACGTCCTGTTTTCAGTTTAATTCTTTTGACAGGATTTAGTTTAGGGTTGTGTTTGATAGGGTAGGGGTCGGCCTGAAACACACACAGCCTTTTTGTTTATTTGGCCGACTCACCCCAGTCCTTTTCTTTTGAAACTTATTTTTGCTTGGACACGGGGTTTGTTTCACTGTAGGGGGCGACGACCCGTAGTGTGTTATCGATTCTAATTGGGTTTGGCTTGAATTGTTTGTTACTTATATCTTATTCTTCTTTGTACCTTCAGTGTGAGCTGTAATCTTAAAATAAAAAACCCTGCAAAATGTGTTGATCTAAAAATGAGGAAACAACTGAGACAAGAAAAATGAGAACTGGACAGCTCCAGAAAGAGTTGAAAAGTAATTATTACTCTTTTATTTGAATTGATAGTTTCTGGGGTTTTTTTCCCTTCAGTGTCGGCTGTAATCTTAAAAAACAAAAATAAACTGTAAATGTATAATATAGGCCTGCTTGCCATTCATCACCATATATCCCTTTGCTTCCTGGATGGACTGGAGGAAAATGTTTGGTACTGAACAATCAATTTCTCTCTCTGTCTTTCGCCACAGAAAAATACAGTATTCCCTTGAAAAATAAATATTTCTGCTTTATAATTTTCCCTGTGTTGCCCGCCGTGATGCCTGAAACTTTGTCCAGGTACACAGGTTCTGCCCATACTGAGACATCAGGATACAGTAGGAAAAAAAATAGTAGAACTTCATTTACTGTAAATGTTTATCTAAAAATAACTGAGATAAGAAAAATGAAAACTGTGCTGCTCCAAAAGGAGTTAAAGATTAATTGTTAATTAATTATTAATTTGTTATGCAGAAGAGTAATAAAATAATGAGAGCAATAACATGTCAGTGTTAAAGAGTGACTTTTTTTTGGGTTAGATGTGCAAATAGCTGCGTTGCTTTCGACCAAAAGGCCGAATGGATGGTCAAAATATCCAGGATTTTTGTCAGACACAGGTGAAAAATACAAAATAAAATAAAATGCCCCAGTCATAGGGCCCCATCGCTGTTCGCGTCTAATCAAACTAAAATACTTTTAAACACACATTCATCATAAAAAGTAGTAACAGCTATTTTGAAGTTTACGAACTTCGGACAACGACATAAATCACTTTGATAGAACAATCAGAGATTCAAACGCCTTCATATGTGTCCGGGTTTGTTTCAGGGGGACTTAAACAAAGACGCACACGCTCTTACGTCATTTCCGTTTAGTTACAACACTTTATATAAAGCCTGTAGGTGTATATATTGTTTTAGTCCTGTCATGTTTTCATTCAGGCTGTTCGTTTGGGGTGAAAGCTTTATAAATAATTAAAAAAGGGCCCTTAAAGATTTCAAAATGTGATAGAAACGTCCTTCGTTATTTTTACTTGTAAGCTAACCGGAAACGTGCATTGCTGGTCTACATTTACTGTTTAAAGAACGATCATTTCTTTTGGATATATATTTAAAGATAATTGTGTCATATTGTGTTGTCAGGTTACATACAGTAGTAATGCATTGTACTCCTTATGTGCAGTATTTAGTTATAACAGTAGAGGGCTCTCTCCCGCAACGAGGAGAGAAATCACACTGTACATAGAAGTAGTTGGTTAGAAAATCTTGCATATTATCCCATTATTACATTAATTTAATTGGCAAATGAAATATCAATGTTATTTAATTTAATAGATAACCAAATAAAACATTTAAGTGTTTTTTTAAAATAGCCTTTTCTTAAAACGTGACTTTAAAAATTTGGCAGTGAATTTCAGCCCCTTGAGGCAGTTTAGTCTCTGGTGGGCTCTCACCTGATGGCTAATGTGTGCTGAACAGGTGAGATCTGCCATGATGTGTATCCCCAGGTACCTGAAACAGTCTACCCTCTCTACTCTCTCTCTCCACTCACTTGCTGCTCAGAGTGCTCAGTTGTTTTTGATTTGCTTAAGTCTATTGTGATTTCTTTGGGTTTTGAAATGTTCAAGTCCAAGTTATTATTGCAACACTATTGTGCAAATACAATATATTTAAACAAATAAAATATATTTTTACTTTTCTAGGGGGTGCTGTAAACGCATTTATTTTTTTTAATTACAAAAGTATAGACACACAATTTTTCACACTTCTGAAGTGTACACAAAGGGATGGCAAATTAGAGCTCAAAGGGCTGATGTCATTGTAATCACAGTGGAGTCAATAGGCCTTGTACTGGACGTGGTCCACGGCAAAGGCCTAATTAATATTAGTTCGTTGAATGGGTGGCACGGTGGTGCAGTGGATAACACTCATGCCTCACAGCAAGAAGATCTCTGGTTCGAGTTTGCATGTTTACCCCCGTGTCTGTGTGGGTTTTCTCCAGGTTCCTCCCACCATCCAAAGACATGCACTGATAAGTTAATTGGTTAATCTAAATTGCCCATAGGTGTGAAAGTGATTGTCTATATATGTTCAGCCCTGCAATGAACTGGCAACTCATACAGGGTTCACTTCACCCATTGTAGCTGGATCAGCACATGAGCCATTCAATAAATTTTTCCCCCCTAGGCTCTGCACATTAAAGCCCATGTAACTTATACATTACTATTATGTTATAATTATTATTTGTTAATTGTGTTTCATATATTATAAAATTCAGTCATAAACTTCACCCAACCCTAACATCTACTGTATAATAAAGACCCCTTGCTTCAGAGGACCACATAAAGCTACCTTTTCCCACATTGTCCCAGATGGACCTTGAGCACCCCCTGACTGTGCAGCTGCAGCAGGAGGTTGAACTCAACAGGCATGGCATGGATTCCTTTCTTTGGTGGTTTGTTATCAAAATAGTGGTTAGTGAGGGGTTGGAATCCATGTGGATGATTACTGAAAGGCCAAAAGCCATACAGGTGGACATTGGTACAAATTTCCAATGCGAGGCTAACCACCATTAAACCAGTGCTGGGTCGGATTGCATTCAGGCCCTGTGTGCGCCAGAAGCTCATCAGACTCAGCAAGTACTCAGGGTTGAAGAAGACAGGCTGAATGGGCATCCCAAAGTCCTCAATGGTGTAAAGCGCCCGCAGACTCACAGGAGTGTTCGTGCCAAAGGAAAAGGCAGGAAGGAGCAGCATGGAGTTACCATACTTATGCAGACTTTCCACAAATGGACGGCGATGTCCTGATAGAGACCCATATCTGAAAATGAAAGGGTTGAACAAGCATTCACATCTTTCACTGACATAAAAGTACCTATCACTCAGTCGGTTTATTATTACTAATACTACTTCACGGTTCTAAATCTCCTTTTGGTTTCCTGCCGGGCATCTCAATTTTCACCATCCTTCTACCAGTATATTCAGTAACTCTTCTCTTAATCTCTTTAATGAAATACAACAACAACAACAGTGAATAATTTAAGGAAATAATGGGCACAACACAAGGCCGGACTGGATCAGGATTTCCGGCCGGGAATATCCCGCAGCATCCAGGCCAATTCCAGCACCACAGAGGCAGAAAAAAAAGCCCTCCAAAAACCACAACTTTGGGTGGGGCTTTTGTAATTACCTTATGGTAATTAAAGCAATACTATTCCACTGGCTATGACACAATGCCACACTATTACACTAATGCAAAGCAAAGTACAGTACTTCTCTGTCATTCTCTCCCTGCCCTCACAATATTTCCTTTTGTCTAAGGTTACTTACATAATATGCTATTAAGAACAGGTTTGTATTATTTTGTCAACAAACGTTTTAGATGCCATCTTAGTTAAGATAATAAACACTACTATTCAATGTTAAAGGTCAACAGCCTATCCTATCACTGAAGTCTAAAAATCTTTCAGGTTTCCTGCAGCCCACCTGTGGAGTTTTTGCCAGACCTACCATATACTGTTGCATTAAAATTAGCATTACATTTATTAATATGTGCTCGTATATACTATTCTGTTTTTCAGTTTCCCAACATACATACATATATAAAACAGACAAGGTGGGTCAAACTCACACTAATATTGAGTGAGAAAAAGTTGACACACACACAATCATACAACTACAATTATCACGAATGCAATTATCATGAAATTAACATAAAGTGAAGTCCAAAAGCCCTGCTGTGATCAAAATATGGGATCAATAAAAAAACTTTCTAAAAAGGTCAGCAGGTGGAACATTTTAGTCAAACATAGCTAAACTAAACAAAAATTGAAATAATGATAAATAGCAAAAACAAAATAAAACAATAAAAGCACAATATAAATCCAATATTCAAAAGAAATACAGCTATCTATCTTGACCCAAAAAATAAAGTGCTGTGATCTAAATTCTAAATATATAACATAAATAACAGTAGAGCTAACAGCAGTGCCACTCTGGCTGTTGCAGGGTTTAATAAACAACTTAGTTCATTTCTTACATTTCACCTCCTCCTCCTTGACTGACTTTCTTTTTTATTTCCAACTCTCGCTGGTGTCCACCTTTCCTTTTTTTCTTTGCGCCGTCATTTTTGCACACAGTCTATGGTCAGTGATCTGTCAACGCTACAAAGGTGGGCCCACGGAGAATAAGCCGTTACCCAATTACAATGCGTTTCTTAAAAAACAAACAAACCAAAAAAAAAACAAAACAACGCTACCAATTCGTACCGCTCTGACTCCACGGAGCTCAGAGTACGTTACCATTGTTTGCAAACAAGCCAATCAATGGTCTTGGGGTGGGGGGGTCCGACCAGGCAGGCCAATGAGCAGGCCAGGCCACCAGGAAAAGTCCCGGTTCTCCTGCGTGCCAGTCCAGGCCTGGCACAACATTAACTACCCCCCCACCCCCGAAATTCTTAATTTTAATCCAATTCCATCATCTATATTTGTACAGAATACAGAGGTTGTTTTCTTTTTGTTTTTTTTTAAATCAAAATTACCATTAATCTTGCTAAACCTACTGGGGGTCTATCCAGGTTGTAAATCACTATGTCATCATTCTATATCCAGGTCCAAGCCGCAGCTGGGCCATATTTGGCCCTGATGATCTACATGTAAAAATGGCAGTGTTGTGTTTAAACAGATCATAAAACAATACAAATGGTGAAGAGAAACTGTTATTCTTTCATTTTTAAGTTGATGAGGAAGACAAGAGGAGATGGCTGACATTAATCCGGTAATAGGTTTGTTTATTTATTTATTTTCTTCGTTATAATGTGAGCAGAAACTGCCCAGAAGATCCTGCTGGTTAGCTAGCTGTCAAAAACAAACCAGCTCTTGAAACCTGAATATCATTCGTGAGTGTCGAATCTGTGAATAAATGAGTAACATGAATGAGAGGAACTGGCTCACTGAAATAGTCTAGAGTAGACTGTAGAAAACGTGGTTGGCCAGATAAATTAACCAAACGCCCATTACATAATATTTCATTCACAAGACGAGAATGAACAAATGCCGTCCTCCTCCTGTCTCTTGTGTCCAGACAGTTAATGTTGGCTAAGAGTAAAAACAAGAGTGTGGTTAACTGGATAACAGATACACATCAGTAAATCTACTCAATTACTGTTCTTAGTAATGTTTTGTACATACAAGCTATTAGGTTTTTAATAATGGTGTAGCAACACAGTACAAAGTGCATAATGTTGACGTAACCATAGGCGCGCACAGATAGACGCTAGGTGGTGCTGGAGCACTTGCCTTTTTGCCCTTTATCAATGAAAGTGTCCCTTTGAAAGTTCTTTTTTTTTTCGTTTGTTTGTTTTAATGATAATTATTATTAACACTTTAGTGGGGCTAATGTTGGAATGATCTTTTAGAACAGCTGCGTGATTAAAAAGTTATGAAAAAAATTCCCCGGAAATGGGCCACCTCCTCACACACTTCCAACCTCTATTTCTCTTCCTTTATCACGTGAACCCGCGGGGCAGTTCATCCAATGAGATGCACTGCAGCAGCAGCTGGAAGTTGTCTTTAGTGTAGTAGGAATGGCTGCGGATAGGTTCCTCCTCATGTGCCATACATACCAAAAAGCCACAACACAGTACAGCAAGCCGCAAATGTAGTGACTATATTTTCCAATGGACCACCTATTTTGCTAGATCGGAACGGCCGGAGAGGAGGTGGGACTAAAGTCCGTAGCTACAGATTGCATTGTTGTGGCTTGAAATATGGCACTCGGATGCAGCGCAGTCAAAAAACTAAATCAGGTGAATTCCATTGAACATATTTCTTCGTGGCGTGCTTTTATTTGATTTTTTTCTTTCGTGTGGAGTGTTTTGGCAAATCTAACACCACAAGAATGGAATACAGTTTTTACTTCCACCAAGGAGGTATTACATTTGGTTCAGTTTGTCTGTCTGTTTGTCTGTCTCTCAGCAGGATTATGCAAAAACTTCTGAATGGATTTTCATGAAACTTTCAGGAATGATAGATAATGGGTCAAGGAAGAAAGCAATGAAGGTCAAGGTTTAAGGTCACACAAAAGGTCAACAGCTAAATCACATAAGTGCTAATGTCTCAGGATTCAGACAAGATAGAATCTGGTGGGTTTTTAAACAACAAACTCCAAATACGCCAATTTCCTAAGAAAATATCCCCATATAGGACATGACACCAAGGAGGATGGTGCTTTAGAATATAGTCCACTTTACTACAGTCTCTTATTAGCAGGGCCTGCAGTGAAGGGTAAACAGACATTTATCTACTTTGAAAAGATATCATTTACACACCTCTCTCCAGAGTTTATCCAAGCATTTGAGAATGACTGTAGATATAGATAATATAGGATATAGACTATCAGACTTTTCTCCATTGAAAACCGGTTGAAAGCTCACTTTTATAGGATATTAAGAATAAAGTCAAATTGCATTCAACATGTGCGTGTAATGCTTTCTCTTGTAATGTCACACTATAATAACATGTTCCATGTGCGCAAAAAAGTGCCCCCCTTCTCCCCCTGAGCACTTGCCCCCCGAAAAGGTCTGTGCACGCCACTGGACGTAACCCTAACTAACGACATCAGACAAACCATAGAAAATAATACATTAAATATTTTGTATATACATGCAATAGTTCCATTGAAATTTAATTAGCATAGTAAACTCTTGATGGTATAATCTTTTTTCTTTGCCCAGGATGCCTGGACCTTTCCCCTTATAATGCCATCCTGAAGCACACTGACAACATGGTTTGGGTTGAATGAGTTCAGACCCTTTCCTACCGCTGTTGGCATCTCACTAAAAAAGGAGTTGATGGTGAATATGCTTGCTGTTAATGTTGAAGCTGATGAAGGTCATTTAAATATTTTATGTATATACACTGGCTCAGAAGAAGGGAATGTTGTGATGAACACACGTTTAAAGTTTTTTTACTTTCTTAGACAGTTTTTAAACATGAAATATAATACGACCAGTTCACAATGAAAAATGTCGATTTTAATAGAGTGGTTACCACCTCCTACACATCTGAAATGGGAGCCAGAGACACGTCGTTTCTTCTATTATTATAGTTTAATCTGAATCATGTGTTTTACTATCTCATCTTCATCTAATACTAAAGTCAGTTTTTCATGAGCCCAGATAAAAACTAAATGAGCCACACCTGTATGGCTGCTTAAAATGGAGATACAGAGTTACAGGTACAAATATATCAAATGTTCAGCATTTCAGTACCATGAAATTGTTACTCACTTTTCTTGTAGAATGCTTGGGTTTGCAGTCACAATGTCAGTCTTGCTGCCCACATGAATCTTAAATTCATTCTCCAAAGGAGGTAGGTTGCACCTATGATGTTCATTCCATTAGTTAACTGTCATCATTATAACAGTCATTTCTGTCAACACTGCTCTCACCTGATAACAAACTGAGCTGAATCTATTGCATTTCCACAGCTGCTGTTGGTCAGGATTCCTCCGTTTCCAACCACAGCACATGTGTTCCATGTTTTGTTTGAAAACGGAGAGTCCTAAAAAATACAGAAAGGTATATGTATTAAAGTATAAATTATACACTGTGATGCTCAGTTTGGAATGATGATATCTAGGTCTCTGTTTCAACTTCCCTCTAAACTCTACGACATGATTAATTACACTCTTTTCCAAGGCCATCGAAATATGAAAACGTGACCCAGAGACAGTGAACAGGGACAGTGTATGCGCTGTATACACCTTATCACACACCTGGGATGCGGTCCTGGAGAAGAGGTCAGACAACAGGGGGCATAATGACCCCCTGCTGTCTGACCGGTCCTCTTGAAACAGCCTAGACAGCTCACAACAACATCATGTGATGCTTCTGACAGCTCCAGGAAGTAGCCAAAACTAGTCAAGCAGTTAACCAAACACTACACCTGTCTGTTAAAAAGAATCTCATTATACACCAAAGTGTTGTTCAAAATATTTCCACATTGAAATACATTACAGATTACTTGTTACTGTTTTTCAAAAGGAATTCTTTACAATATTACCATCTCAGAAATGTAATGCGTTATACAACTCCTGTAGGACTTTTGAGTTACATCTAGACTCATAATAAGTGGTGCATGTGAGTCATGTCACAATTATGGATACATTTGGTATCTAACCAAAAAGCCTTTAGCTATTTCCCCCTAAAAAAAATCTTTACAGAATCTGCTTTAAATATTATCACTAAATATACTGTATGTTCACCAATAACAATGTTTGGTGAACATTTTAAGCACAATTTATGTTAAATATTCATTAAATGATTCCCACATCATCAATTATTGATGTCCCCAGATATAGATTCACATGTTCAACTTGAATAAACATTACATAAATAAGTACAATTTGCAGATTTCTTAATGCTAAATATTATAAATATTTATATAATCAGTTGTATAGAATATTTTTTTCTATAATACAGCAGAAATCACTTATTTAAAAAAATAAATGATTTGCCTCCGTAATAGACAATTTCAGGAGGTCCTGCAGACATCTCAAGTAAAAAGTTGTCATCTTTGAACAGCTGCCAAACACTAGAGTGCTATCAAAACACAGAAGTATTCGACTGGTCGTGATCAAACGCATATGACTGTAATCAGATGCCATATTGTACAGAGTCAATTATATAACAACCTAGCAGACTTCGCTAGCAGTAGCAGCTATGTTAGCATACAGTAAGCCAGCGTGTGAAAGATAGGTGGAACAACAGGCACATTTCATACAAGTTCAGTATCTTGTCACAAATTCATCAAAATTACCATAGATTTACCACCATAATAGCAATCCATAATATAAAGTTTTACTTGTATTTAGTTTAGAGTAAATCTCTTGTATGGTTGTGCATACCACAGAACACACCTGTGAGCAGACACATTACTAACACAGCACTACATTATCAGTGACAGAAGTTCAGGTGTTATGCTCCTTTAAGACAAGCTCCATACCTTCACAAATGAACTGAAAAGCCCAGAGTTCACCTTGTAGACTCTATTTCTTTCACCATCATAAGCAATCTTTGATTCAACCGGGGTGTTGGCCTGGGTCATAATGGCCTTGTCCTTGCCATTGCACTTCGTCTCTAACTGAGATCTGGGAACAAGAAGGATTTGGTCACATAACAGAGGTGAGAGAATGGGAGGTCTAGGAAGCATCCACTTTCATGTGCAGGGGTCTGCAACTACAGTCCTGGACTCACTGTCCTGCATGTTTTACGTTTCCCTCTTTTAGCACACCTGATTCAAATGATCAGTCTATCATCTAGCTCTGCAGAAGACTGTCAGGTGTGCTGAAATAGGGAACCATTTAAAACATGCAGGATAGCAGCTCTCTAGGACCAGAGTTGCAGACCCCTGTCATGTGGAAAAGGTCAGCTTGGTTCCTTTAGGTCAGTGGTTCTCACATCCAATCTTTGTGACCCAGTGTCCTGCATGGTTTACATCAGGGGTGCTCAATCCTTGTCTTCAAGAGCTACTATCCTGCATGTTTTAGATGTATCCCTCTTCCAACACATCTGACAGTCATTATCAGACTTTTTCAGAGTTTAATGAGATGTTTATCATTTGAATCAGGTGTGTTGGAAGGGGGGATACATCTAAAACATGCAGGATAGCAGCTCTCAAGGACCCTCTTCCATCACACCTAGAAGCCATTACATAATTATCAGGCTTGTGTAGAGCCTGATGAGGAGTTGATTATTAATTGAACCAGGTGTGCTGGAAGAGGGAAACATCCCAAAACATGGAAGACACTGGGTCACAGGTGTCAAAGCCAGTGTCAGGAACATGAAATTCAAGAGAGAAACAGTAATGGAAGATACAGAGGCCGTTTCCAATTATTTTAATAGTCTTGTCAACGAGAGACAAGGTGTAGTACAAAGATGAGTTGACCAGTAGCAGCAGTGTGAGGGCTCCTGCTCCATAGTCACTGTTGGCTCAGTGGGTCACAGAACTAAACAAATGGACCAAGGTAGAGTAGCCATACATCTGTTCATAACTGGTTAAAAAAACCTCATGTTTAACACAAAAAAAAAAAAGCTTTAAGTATACAAATCCCTCCATGGATATACAGTGTTCCCTCACAATAAGCCCTGTGAGATGACATTGTTGTGATTTGGGGCTCTATAAATAAAAGTGAATTGAAAATTGAACAATGCAGTTTCATGGTCTGACTGTTTTGCTGTTTTTTTGTGCACATTTGCATGCTTTATTTATTTATTTTACAGCATATGTACAACATAATACAACACAGTATTCTGCATCCTGATTGGTCTTGGCAGAGCGATTCTCCCAAGGGAGACTAAAAGGTGACATATAAACCCTTCAGACACTGACTGGTCAGACAGTTGTTTCTGTGACCTACTGGTTCACTAAATACAGTTGCAGAAGTTGACAGTAAATATAGCGTTATATTAATCCACATGATGACAGCCCATATACTACACCACGGTCATTGCAGGAGATTCAGTCTTTGTTGGATGATGTAAAAAATTCAGACGAGAATTATTCAAAACAAGTGACTTCATCAACAAATCCCTGAGCAAACAGCACAGAAGTAATATGCCACACCAGGTACAGTAAAGTCAGTACTATAATAATTCCACTGTTCCACTGGTTTTAGAGTTTATTAAATGAGTCAACAGGCAAGAACTTTTTAACCGAAACAAAATTACAGCCATGCTCTTGATTCTTTTTCTCCCCCAAGTTTACCGCACATGCACAGACATGACAAAACACAGGAATAAGAACAGTCACTGCATAAACATGAATAACTGAACAATACAGAAACACAAAAACACCTTAACATGAATAACACAGGTTTTCACAGCCCTATCCTTTAATGGAAATGCTACTTCATGCATTTCATTTATTGGAGGTTGTTTTTGTAAAATGTAATCTAAAAAATCATAAAACATAGTCCAGTATTTCATTAGAAATTGAAATGAAGCTGTATGCAACAGCAAAGCATAGCCTACTACCTGGTTGTTGAATGCAACAAAATCGTGAATTGTCATAAAATGTAACTCTGCACTTGGCAATCGACTAGTATGGACTTCCTCGATACTACCACGTCAGTGTGATGTTGTTTAGAACTTTAGAAGAGGTCTAAAAACAATGTTTCGTATTGGTGAGAAGAAAATTGAAATCTCTCATTGTCCATCTGAATGGTGTGAGTTTGATGTCAACTATATGGAGTATCCCAATCATCTAAAACTTGAGCTAAAATTAATTATATTTCAGATAATCCCTTTAAATATATTGGATCATGTATGTTGTTTGAATATGAAGACAATTTGAAATGCCCATGGAAAAGAGACGCATTCAGGCTGGGGAGAGAGAGAGAGAGAGAGAGAGAGAGAGAGAGAGAGAGAGAGAGAGAGCTAAAGGAGGCACCTAAAGGAAGCATATCTCTGCAGAGTTGTCTGTGAAAAAAAAGCAACAGCTGAGTGAGACATAAGGATGCCACTGTGGGCTCATTGATTAATCATTCTCATATTTTAGCCTATTAATAGCATTTTCTCACAATTTCATTACATTAAGATGAGGAACATTAAAATGAGGAAATATGGATCAGCAGGAGGCATTTAGAGCAGGTAGGCATAATCCTTTTCATCTGATATAGGATTAATACAGTTTAAAAACTAGCAAGCTACAGTATATCACACTTTATAAGGTACAATCAAATAAAAATAATGATGACAATAAAATTCTAATAATGATAATAATAAAAATAATAATACTATCATAGTATGTTATTACACAGTTGATGAGCCCAGTGCATCAGCTATATTCAGAGCCAGAGTAAGTGTCAGGACAGGCTGTGAAAACACAGAAATGAGAGATGAGCAAGAGGATAAGAGGAGGGAGAGGATAACTTCAGAAAGGGAAGATGTTGACATGGAGAGTTTGGCAGAATCTACAGATTTAGATTTTTTGCTGAGGTTGGCTAACCCCACAGATCCAGTTCATGTGCAGAGCAGCAATGTGAAATATGGTCAGAGCATGTTTTTTTTTTTGGGGGGGGGGGGCTTTCTTCAGGTCAGAGCAACTGCCCTTCAAGATTACTGTGCCTTTCTCTGATTCTATTTATACACATCAGTAATCGCCTTTGAACAGGAACAAATATATACTGAGTACCAGTGACACTTTATCAAAATTAAATCAGTGTCACAAGAGATATGAATATTTTATTCTAATTTTGTTCACAAAAAATGCATGAAAGCATATGTGAAATTCACTGAAGATATCTATCCAGTTCAACATGACCAGTCTTATGATTTTCACCTCTTTTAATATTTTTCAACTTTCTTTTGAAGATGCAGATCAAATATATCAAAGCTGTGGCCATTTTAGTATTGGTGAAGTATATCACATGGAACAACAGGTGTAGTTTAACACAAGACTAGATGTGATTTTTTTTTACCATTTAAACCACAAAATGGCACTTTCTTGACTTATGAGGTTATCTTTGAAATGGACAAACATTGTATGTGTAAAATAACTTGCATCATCGAGCCTTGTTCACATTTCTTCCCAGGTTAAATCTCTATGGGCAGCTCTATCGCACATATGAGGAGAATTTTATTGGATTATATGACATTTTAGTTTACCTTAATTGTTGGTAATTTACTTCCTGTTTCTTCCAGGGCTGAGAATACTGCTTCAACACTTTATCAATGATTGTTCTGTAACACAAAGACGGTGACATGCTAAAGTTTGATAAATAAACAAACACCAAAAAACTAGACAAAGGTAAAGATGTGTGACTTCACTCTCACCTGCAGCCATTACAGATGTCAGGTGGTGCAGGGGGGTCTTTTTTCTCAATTTTCTTCTGAGCAGGTGGTGCAGGGGGGGCCTTTTTCTCACTTTTCTCTTGAGCAGGTGGTGCAGGGGGGGCCTTTTTCTCACTTTTCTCTTGAGCAGGTGGTGCAGGGGGGGGCTTTTTCTCACTTTTCTTCTGAGCAGGTGGTGTAGAGGGGTCTTTTTTCTCAGTTTTCTTTTGAGCAGGTGGTGCAGGGGGGGGCTTTTGCTCACTTTTCTTCTGAGCAGGTGGTGCAGGGGGGGGCTTTTGCTCACTTTTCTTCTGAGCAGGTTGTGCAGGGGGGGGCTTTTGCTCACTTTTCTTCTGAGCAGGTGGTGTAAGGGGGTCTTTTTTCTCAATTTTCTTCTGAGCAGGTGGTGCAGGGGGGGGCTTTTGCTCACTTTTCTTCTGAGCAGGTTGTGCAGGGGGGGGCTTTTGCTCACTTTTCTTCTGAGCAGGTGGTGTAAGGGGGTCTTTTTTCTCAATTTTCTTCTGAGCAGGTGGTGCAGGGGGAGGCTTTTGCTCACTTTTCTTCTGAGCAGGTGGTGCAGGGGGTTCTTTTTGCTCCCTTTTTTTCTGAGCAGGTGGTATGGGGGGGTCTTTTTTCTCAATTTTCTTCTGAGCAGGTGGTGCAGGGGGGGCCTTTTGTTCACTTTTCTTCTGAGCAGAAGGTCTGGGAGGTTTCAGGTGACTGAAAATAAACAGAGAAGAGAGTAAAACAAAAGGCCAAGAAGATAAAAAAAAAAGGTTGTTATAATGTATTCTGAATCTTGGAGACTGTTTCTGTTGTAAATGTCATTATGCTTTTTTTTTCATTGTTTACAGTACAGAGGGAAATCCTGCCATAAGAGTCATTGGATGACCTGCTCTACCAACTGAGCCACAGCCGCCCAAACTAGACTGTTTCAAGTTTAGGCTTTTTATTTAGCCTAATTACATCAGAATAAGATTAAAGACCCTAGTACAATGTTTTAATTTCTTGTGAGACTTCACTAAAAACAGTCCAATAACTGAAGGGTAAGCGGTTTGCGTCCCGGCTCTGGCTGTCCACATGTCGAAGTTTCCTTGGGCAGGACACTGAAACCTGACTTAAGCTCCCAGTAGGTCTGGCAGAACCTTAGAAACCTACTGGTGTATGAGTGTGTGTGTGAATGGGTGAATGTGAGGCTAATGTAAAGAGCTTTGACCAACATGATGGTGAAGAAGTGCTATATAAGTGCAGTTCATTTCCCATTTAAATGATAATTTCAGTACAACATAAAATTGATATTAGGTATACACAAAAATATGTAGACCTACTATGTATCTGTAGTGAGCAGAATGAATGAACCACCAAAGACTCAGATTGTTAATATCAACTAGTAATTGTGGTGGACAGATGGTAATTAGATGGTCCAGGTAAGTGTATAAACATAGGTAGTAGGCATATAAATATAACAAGTAAGTGTTTAACTTAAAATCATCTCTCTCTTCTAGGTAAAAGACAAAGACAGAAAAGTTTTATGAATCTGGAATTTATCTTTTCCTATATAAATGTGTCTTGAAGAGTAGAACCCCTGATGTCGCTACTACACCAGTATACAGTGTCACTATACTTTGCCATACTGTGTCAGCACCTCCAGGAAAACAATTTATTTGAGCTCATCACAGCACTGAAACTGCATTAGTCAAAGTCACTAATGACTTATTATTAGCTGCTGCTCATGGATTAGTATTAATTCTGGTTCTTTTAGACCTATAGCAGCTTGTGATATCATCAACCACAGTATCTTAGTGCAGAGATTAGAATGGGACAACGGCTTTAGAGGAGCAGCCCTCTGCTGGTTTAAATCATATTTATCTAATTGCTACCAATTTGTCAATTGCTACCAATTTGTCAATGTTAATCAACAATCATCACTGTTCTCGAGAATTAGTTATAGCGTGCCTCAAGGGTCAGTCCTTGGGCCTGTTTTGTTTATGCTGTATATGCTCCCTTTAGGTAACATTATTAGAAGTCATAGCATTAACTTCCATTGTTACGCATATGACACAGAGCTATATTATTGATAAAACCTGTTCAGACCAGGCAATTAGATCAACTAAGTACATACGTCTGAGACATAAAGACTTGGATAAGTGCCAATTATCTCCAACTCAACCCTGAAAAAACTGAAGTAATTATAATAGGCCCTAAACATGTGAGAGACTCCCTAACTGACCAGATAGTTACCCGAGACAACATAAGTGTAACATCCAGTGCCACAGTTAAAAAGTTAGATTTATTTGATCCACATCTTTAATTTAAAGCACACATTAAGCAAACATGCAGAACAGCCTTTTTTCACACACACACAGCAAAAATTAGGAATATTCTGTCTAACAATGATGCAGAAACATTAATTAATGCATTCATTACATCTAGATTAGACTATTGCAATTCCTTACTTGTAGTGTGTCAGTTGGTTTAAAATGCAAAGCAAGATTATTAACTGGATCAAATAGAAGAGAGCACATCATCCCTGTGCTCCAAATCCTTCACTGGCTTGCCTGGTGGTCTACTGGTTAGGATTCGGCACTCTGGGTTCGATTCCTGGTCAGGGAACCAAGTTGATTGTATTTCTGGGGTTACTAAGGTTCAATACGGTTCATGATTTCCCCTGTGCCAGACCAAGGAAACAGGAAGGCTATTGGGGAAAGACACAGTAAACACGCAGTACACAGACAGAAAGAATAGGTGTAAAAAGAATAGGTGCATATATATATATATATATATATATATATATATATATATATATATATATATATATATATATATATATATATATATATATATATATATATATATATATATATATATATATATATATATATATATATATATATATATATATATATATATATATATGAATAGGTGAATGTGAGGCTGATGTAAAAGCACTTTGAGCGTCATGAAGGTGGAAAAGCGCTATATAAGTGCAGTCTATTTAAATAGAATGTGACATAAATATAAAATACATCCATTGTAGCCGGGGCTGCTTCCAACCATTTGAAACATTACTGCAGTCGAGTGAGCCGTCATTCGGTCAGCCGCTGTTAAACCAGCCGCCACTCAAATGTCACCTGCGCGCATATCCCGTAAATTACGGTTTTCGCTGTTTTCAGTTCAGTACTTGTTAAACTGAACGGTGGCTAAAACGTCAAACATAAGGTTTTCTAAGGACATTTACTCCAAATTTATAGAGTAATTTTTTTTCATTCTTCACCCACACATCAGTCAATGGTACTGTTAGTATGGTCATGGTATCACTTGTCAAGAATAATTAATATTTGGATCACTATTTCACTTTTAATATGCCTATTTATGCAAATTTCAACCATGACAAAATGTCAAAGATAAGGTTTTCTAAGGACATTTACTCCAAACTTATACAGTAAAAGCTTTTCATTCTTCATCCACACATCAGTCAGTGGTGCTGTTAGTATGGTCATGTTATCAGTTGCCAGGAATAATTAATATTTGGATCAATATTTAACTTTTAATATGCTTATATTTGCAAATTTCAACCATGACAAAATGTCAAAGATAAGGTTTTCTAAGGACATTTACTCCAAATTTATACAGTAAAATCTTTTCATTCTTCATCCATACATCAGTCAATGGTGCTATTAGTATGGTCATGTTCTCAGTTACCAGGAATAATTAATATTTGGATCAATATTTCACTTTTAAAAGGCTTATATTTG